>PITA01026015.1:0-23369 GCA_004023965.1 Spilogale gracilis
GGGGAACATATGTCCTAATTTGGGTTAGCAAGGGGTACGTGATGAGTTGCACGCTCACAGTCTTATGGAATTTCTTTAGGTCTCTGTAGGGCTTGAGGGGGCTGGGTAACTGCCTGCCCGTTGCTAGGCTTAGATAACAGGAGGAGGGTCTGCTCTGACATTCTGGAGGGTGGGGGAGCCGTTACAGTATCCTTTCATTAAGACACCGAAATCTCTCTGAAGAACCTACTGGGAAAACTATTACAAAAAATACAGAAATAAGAGATTCAGTAAGGTGACTGGGAGCAAAGTTAATATATAAAAATCTGTTGCTTTATTATGAGCAACTACCAACCAGAAGATTCAATTCAAAAAAAGGCCCCATTTATAATAAAACAAAACAAAAACCCAGATCTTTTTGAAGAAAACTTAAAATGTACCTGAAAGATGTAAGACGTGATGAAAAGGCATGACATGGGGGTGCCTGGGTGGTTCAATCTATGAGGACTGGGAGCCCCATGCGGGACTCGATCCTGAGACTCCGGATCATGACCTGAGTGGAAGGCAGTTGCTTAACCAGCTGAGCCAGCCAGGCACCCGATCAGCCATATTTTAATAATAATTAAAACAATGGAATACTGTCCACAAACAATTGATCAGTGTATCAAAAAAGGAAATGTAGGAACAGACCTAAGTGTGTATGGGAATTTAGGATATAAAGGTGACACTTCAATCCACCACCAAAAAGTTATTGACCGGTTCCTAGTCAAAGGAATGAGGCTCATACAAAAGCAAAGGTTAAGCAAAGCTTTATTTCCCGCCAAGCATCAAAATTTTGCTAACCAGGGAGACCCAGGACCAGGGTCTCCTCTCCGGGGAGAAAAGGACCACGCCCAAGACTTCTCAGGCCAGCTTTTATAGGCATCCCCCAAATCACGAGCTGACTAGGGTCAAGTCTTCGCTAGAGCTGACCCACTCACGTGGCTTGCCTGAGTTAATTTGCACTTCCATGGGCCCTGGAGCTCAGAGGTGGAGGCATTAGGGTGTTCCTCTCTGAGCCCAAGCACCCGCAGCTGCCCGCCCATTCTTAGTTTGCATCTAAATACCTCCTGGGACCCTCCCGGGATGGGAGTTTAAGGGGGTTAAGATTGGGCGTCTCCCCCAACCTGGCTCGCCTTTGTTTTCCGGGGGCCATTTGTCCTTAACACCTGGAGCTGTTTTTCTGAGTAAACAGGATGGCGGCTTGGATTCCAAAACTGGACCTTACAGTTAGCTCATCCAGTAAATGATGTTGAGACAACAAGGTAAACCACCAAGGCATAAAACAGATTTGTGAAAGGCTTTCCAACTAAAATGGAGCTGGAAAATATAAAATGGAGAACCTCATATTCACCTTTAGAAGCAGAGAATTTAAGAACCGAGACTGATTTCCCAAAAATGCCTGATTTTTAGAAGATAGACTTCTCTCCTAACCAATGAACATCTACCAAGAATCTCCCCCCATCCTCAAGCCAATGAGTTTATTGTTTGAACTCTAGCTGGATACTGGCTCCCCACCTCCTTGCCCATAAATACAGCCTGTCCCAAATCCTTAACAAACTCCCCTGTAGCTTGTGAAAGCATGCATTATCTGAACTACAGTTCCTCTGCTCTTCCCAGATAAACTCAATTCTGGTAATTTGAGCTTGCTTTAGTTTACCCCTTTATTTAACTTAACAGATTATTGTATCTCTACCTTAGAATTCATTTCTAATAAATTCTAGCTGATTCAAAGATTTCACAGTTTAATATGAACTATTAAATTACTTTACTGTCAAGGACCAGCCTTGACTTAAGGAGAGACCTTGAGTTCGGGGGTGGGAATGAGAGAAAGACAAAGAGAATTGGATCGGGAGGGTCATAGCTAATGCTGAGACGTTTATCGGTTTACAGCATTTTTATATGATTCAAGCACAATACAATTACGTGACAGTTACTTTGATCATTGCATAGGTGATTCAAGGGATCAACCAGTGAATAAGTTATCTCATTTAGTACTGTTGCACTACATTGCGTCTGATCAGAACATCTCATGTAAGGTCCAGTTTTGGAATCCAAACCACCATCCTGTTTACTCATAAAAACAGCTCCATGTGTTACAGATAAATGGCCCCTGGAAAACAAAGGTGAGCCAGGTGGGGGAAGACGCCCAACCACTGAAACCCATCCAGGGAGGGTCCCGGGGAGGTATTTAGATGCAAACTAAGAATGGGCAGTTGCCTGTGTGGCTCCTGCTTGCTGTTGGAAATGCATATAAACCCCTAGACCTTTGCATTCGGGGTCCTTGCCGAAACCCGCTGTGCTGGGCAGATGCTTGGACCCTAGCTAGCTAGAAATAAACCCCGCTGTGTCATTTGCATTATCCTGAACGTCCTCAGGTTCTCTTTGGGGAGGTGGTCGACATCGGACTTTCTCATAAGCAACTAGCTTAAGGGCAAATCTATGTTTCTATGCCTACTTCCTGCTACCTGGTTTACGTGCTCCTGCAAGCTTAGGGTGGCTCTTTAGGGTGGAACTGTGGTGGGTTGGGCTGGTCTCTGACTTGGCCTTAAAATCACAAGGACCCTGTCAGCTTGCTGTCTGGTTACCCCACTATAAATTATGAGAGAGGGTTTTTTTTTTAATCATTTCAGAATAAGGTAACTTTTTTGAAGATTGGCATAGAAGCCATAAATGACAAACCTGATATATTTAACTACATAAAATTTTGAATTTACCCTTGGCAAAAACTCTTATGAGTTGAATAAACCAAAAGAAGACAAATAAAAAACTGGGGTGGCTGGATGGCTCAGTAGGTTAAGCATCTGCTTTTGGCTCAGGTCATGATCCCGGGGTCCTGGGATGGAATTCGCATCGGGCTCCTTGCTCTGTGGGGAATCTGCTCCCTCGGTCTGCCCTTCGCCCCACCTGTGCATCTTGCCTCTCTCTCTGAGACAAAAATCTTTAAAAATACATATTTATAATTAATGTCACAGACTGCGATTTATGATTTATAAAAGGGAAATATGTATTTGGCATAGAGCTGCTAAAACCCTTGAAATGTCCTAAGAGGTCTAGAAACTTATTTTGTCATGTTGGTCTTTCAGGGGGTTTGTGAATAGTTCCAGAGCCATAAAAGTGAAAAAAGAATGTCTTGTTATTCTAACAGGCCTCTTATGTTATTGAAGTGACTTCCAGAAATCCCTTAAGGAAAGGGGCTGGTTGCCTGGTTGACTTAAGAGTTGAAACTAGGAGCGCCTGGGTGGCTCAGTTGGTTAAGCGACTGCCTTCGGCTCAGGGCATGATCCCGGAGACCAGGGATCGATCAGGGCATGATCCCGGAGACTGGGGATCGAGTCCCACATCGGGCTCCCTGCTCAGCGGGAAGCCTGCTTCTCCCTCTCTCGCTCCCCCTGCTTGTGTTCCCTCTCTGGCTGTGTTGCTCTCTGTCAAATAAATAAAATCTTTAAAAAAAAAAAAAGAGAGTTGAAAGCAGTCGTCCAACCAACTGAGCCACCCAGGCGCCCCGAGAGTTGAAACTTTTTAAGATTTTATTCATTCGACAGGAGAGCAGGGGAGCACAAGCTTGGGGAGCGGCTGAGGAAGAGGGAGAAGGGAGCCTGATGCAGAGCTTGAACCCAGGACCCTCAGATCATGACCTGAGCTGAAGGCACTCACTTAACTGAGCCACCCAGGCATCCAGGAATTGGAACTATAGTTCTCTGCCAACCTGTGGTGGGCAAACTGGGTAGCCAGGAGATGAGTGGAAGGAGAACTTCACTTAGTATAATCCCTATCTACCTTTTGAATTCTGAAACTTGATTTTTGTACCTATTCAAATATTACATTTAAGATTTTTTTAAAGGCTAATTAATTTACTAGAGAGAGTGGGGTAGGATCTGAAGGAGAGGGACAAGTAGACTCACGGGGTTTGTGGGGGAGAAGGAAGGGGGAGAGGGGACCTTGATTCACAACACTGAGATCATGACTTGAGCTGAAACGAAGACTCCGTCACTTAACCAAACTGAGCACCAGGTGCCCCTATGTTTAAGATTGTAGAAAGGAGGGGCGCCTGGGTGGCTCAGTTGGTTAAGCCACTGCCTTTGGCTCAGGTCATGATCCCGAAGACCTGGGATCGAACCCCACATCAGGCTCCCTGCTCGGCGGGAAGCCTTCTTCTCCCTCTCTCACTCCTCCTGCTTGTGTTCCCTCTGGCTGTGTTTCTCTCTGTCAAATAAATAAAATCTTAAAAAAAAAAAAAAAGATTTTAGAAAGGAAAGTGAAGAACATGCAGCTCACAGGTCAAACAGTGGCCAAAAAGCATGTGGAAAATGTTCCGCCTTATTACCTATCTGGGAAATAGAAGTTAAATTGGGTATATTGTCAGAGAGGGAGAGAAACCACAAGAGACTCTTAACTAGAAATTTATATATGTTGACTGTATTGGATTCTGCTGCCTCACCTTTCATAACTCCCCATATGTTCCCCAACTAACCAATATTGACCCATAGGTAGGGACATCTCTACACCCCTATTCAGCAGGAAGACGTTACAGAAGACAAGACCTTCCCACCTTCAACAACCTTAATTTTTTTTTTTTTTTAAGATTTTATTTGGGTACCTGGGTTGCCAGTGGGTTAAAGCCTCTGCCTTTGGCTCAGGTCATCACTTGAGGGTCCTGGGACTGCCGCTTGCATCAGGCTCTCTGCTCAGCAGGGAGCCTGCATCCTCCTCTCTCTGCCTGCCTGCCTGCTTGTGATCTCTCTGTGTCAAATAAATGAAGTCTTTAAAAAAAATTTTTTATTTGTTTATTTGACAGAGAGACACAGTGGGAGAGGGAACACAAGCAGGGGGAGTGTGAGAGGGAGAAGCAGACTTCCCACGGAGCAGGGAGCCCGATGCGGGGCTCAATCTCAGTACCCTGGGATCATCACCTGAGCCAAAGGCAGACGCTTAACGGCTCAGCCACCCAGGTGCCCCCAACAAACTTAAAAATTTAAGGTCAAAATTATAGAGGGGGGAAAGGATGAGGGAGCAGGTGGCTAGCTGAAGACAATGCATAGGCTGACACCCTGCAACCACCCTCCCCTCACAGTCCTGGGTGGGACATGGATGACATTCTTTCAGAATCTCCCAGCTGACTTATTGTTAATACCTTGGCAGAGGGGGAAATAATCTTAACGTGACAATAGCAAGGCCTGGGTATCTTCTAAGTCCTCTAGCATATGAAAGTTCTTTTGAAAACCTCCCTTTTCCTTACTTCCCCCAACCCCAAAGCATATAATAGGCCACCCCTCACAACCCCAGGGCAGCAGCTTTCTGCCCATGGGTCCTGTGCCCATTCTTTAATAAATCACCATTTTGCACCAAAAAAGAGAGACTCTTAACTATAAGAAACAAACTGAGGGGTGCTGGAGGGGAAGAGGTGGGGGGTGGGGGTGATGGACAATAAGGACATGTGATGTAATGAGCATTGGGTATTATGTGCAACTGATGAATCACTGACCTCTACCTCTGAAACTAATAACACAGTATATATTAATTAACTGAATTTAAATTTAAAAAAGAGTGGATATTATCAACAATGGCCAAATAAGTGGAAAAGCATTCTTAGTGGTAACTTGACCTAATAATTTTGACTCCATCTTTCCTATAAAAGTATTCATGTGTGAAAGTTGTATGAGTGAAGGTTTACATCATTTTCTTTTCAACCGATTTTATTTATTTGGGTGAGAGAGCATGAATGGGGGCGACTAGAGGGAGAGAGAGAAGCTGACCCCCCAGCTGAGCAGGGAGCCCAGGACCCCGGGATCATGACCTGAGTGGCAGATAGATGTTTAATTGACTGAGCCACCCAGGTGCCCCTACTTCATTATTTTCATACTGAGTATATGAAACGAAATAAATTCAGTAGGTGAATCCTTAAAGAAGTTATGATAGATTCATGGCATGAGGGGCACCTGGGTGGCTCAGTTGGTTAAGCCACTGCCTTCGGCTCAGGTCATGATCCTGGAGACCCGGGATCAAGTCCCACATCGGGCTCCCTGCTCAGCGGGAAGCCTGCTTCTCCCTCTCTGGCTCCCCCTGCTTGTGTTCCCTCTCTGGCTGTGTTTCTGTCTGTCAAATAAATAAAATCTTAAAAAAAAAAAAAAAAAGCTTCATGGCATGAAACACTCAGAACATAAAAAAAAATAAGTATGTATATACAGATACCCACATGAAATAATACCTCTAATATATTGTTAAGTGAAAAAAGCACGTTGTTCAACAGTTGTATAATGCTGTAACATTCCACTTAGGTTAAAAATTCTGTGTGTGTATGAGAGAAAGAGAATCAAGACAGAAAGATATAAAACACTAGTTCACACTGTAAAGAGTGTTCATTACGGGAGAATGAAAGGTAGAAGGAATGAAGGAGAATAAAAGTAAAGGATTTTTGGCTTTTCTATTTCTGTATTCAAAATTGTTACACTGTTATGTTTACAGTGACTTATAATAAAGAAATGTTCAACATATAGTAAATAAAAAACGTAAGTTGAGAAGCTCGTAACTTGTAACTGCTTGCTTCAGCATTGCTTGGCCACCCCCTCCCCCTGTTCATGTCCTTGAAACTCTGGGAGGCCCCCAGATACTGCAAAAGGAAGCGGTCCTAGACTTGTTTGGGCCAGCCTATAAAAAGCTGAAAAATTTGCTGTTCAGGGTCTCTGACCGTGACCAGTAACATCTGCACGGAGGCCCAGGTTCGAACCTGACAATAAACGACCCTTGCCGCTTGGCTTTGACTCTGGTCTCCGGTGGTCTTTTTCAGGGGTCTCACGACTTGGGCACAAGTTACAACTCAGTATATTTAGTGCAACTGCTTTTTAAGTAATAGTGCAGGCTATATATACAAAGAAAACCTGGTACTTGAAAGATGGTGAGGAATACACAAATTTCCTCCCTAAACCCACACTAAAATGATAGTAAAGAATTTGTTAAGCACAAACTCAGGATGACTAAAGAATAGGAAAGAATTTTTTTAAAAAAGGTAAAGCAGGGCACCTGAGTGGCTCAGTGGGTTAAAGCCTCTGCCTTTGGAACAGGTCATGATCTCAGGGTCCTGGGATGGAGGCCCGCATTGGGCCCTCTGCTAGGCAGGGAGCCTGCTTCCTCCTCTCTCTCTGCCTGCCTCTCTGCCTACTTGTGATCTGTCAAATAAATAAAATCTTAAAAAAAAAAAAAAAAATCGGGCGCCTGGGTGGCTCGGTTGGCTGAGCGACTGCCTTCAGCTCAGGTCATAATCCTGGAGACCCAGGATCAAGTCCCACATCGGGCTCCCTGCTCGGCAGGAGGCCTGCTTCTCCCTCTCTCACTCCCCCTACTTGTGTTCCCTCTCTGGCTGTGTTTCTCTCTGTCAAGTAAATAATTTTTTTTTAAAAATCACATGCTCTACCGATTGAGCCAGCTAGACACCCCTAGGTGAGTGTACTTTGCATGTGGGACACATGGGAATCTTTGGGGGCAGAGAGTGGGCTGTGGTGGACAAGATAATGGTCATGTCTTAATTCCAAGAACCTGGACATTAGCTTACATAGCAAAAGGGACTTACAGGTCTAATGAAATTAAATATCATGAATGATGGAGAGATTATCTGAAAATGCTTGTATTGGTCCAGTGTAATCACAAGGTTCCTTAAAAGGGGAAGAAGAGAGCAGGAGAGTAGAGGCAGTAAAGATGTGACAAGGGAAGCGGAAGGCAGAAATGTGCCATTACTCTGCTGGCCTTGATGACAGAGGAATGGGTCACGAGCCAATGATGGCAGCCTCAAGAAGCTGGAAAAGGCAAGAAGGAAATAATCCCTCCCTTTCTTTCCTAGAGCCTCCAGAAAGAATGCACTGCTGCCAACACTTTGGTTTTAGGATTATAGATCTCCGAACTGGAGGACAATAAATTTTTGTGTGTGTGTTTTCTTAAAGATTTTATTTATTTGACAGAGGAAAAACCCAGCTAGTGAGGGAACACAAGCAGGAGGAGTGAGAGAGGGAGAAGCTGGCTTCCCGAGCAGGAAGCCTGATGGAGGACTCCATCCAGAGACTCCAGGATCATGACCTGAGCTGAAGGCAGATGCTTAACGACTGAGCCACACAGGTTCCCTAAAATTTGTTTTAAGCCAGAGGTGTGATTCATTTTTTTTTTTTAAAGATTTTATTTATTTATTTTGACAGAGAGAAACACAGCTAGAGAGGGAACACAAGCAGAGGGACTGAGAGAGGGAGAAGCAGGCTTCCCACCGAGCAGGAAGCCCGATGTGGGGCTCGATCCCAGTCTCCAGGATCATGACCTGAGCCGAAAGCAGTCGCTTAACCAACTGAGCCACCCAGGCGCCCGTGATTCATTTTTGACAGCAAAATAGGAAACTATTACAACAGTTAAGATAAGTCACTTCATCAGCCCTTTCCCCAGAAATATTGAATTCTATATTCCCTTTATAATTAAACCTTCCCCTGACTTTTTTTTTTTTAAGATTTTATTTATTTATTTGACAGAGAGAAACACAGCAGGAGAGGGAACACAAGCAGGGGGAGTGAGAGAGGGAGAAGCAGGCTTCCCGCCGAGCAGGGAGCCCGACGCGACGCGGGGCTCGATCCCAGGTCTCCGGGATCATGACCTGAGCTGAAGGCAGTCGCCCAACCAACTGAGCCACCCAGACGCCCCACCTTTCCCTTGACTCTTAACCACTGACAAGGATTGACCCATTTCCTATCTGTATAGTTTTGTCATTTTTAAAAAGATTTTACTTATTTAATTGACAGAGAGAGACACAGTGAGAGAGGGAACACAAGGAGGGGGAGTGAGAGGAGAAGCAGGGAACCTGATGCAGGGCATGATCCCCGGATGCTGGGATCATGAGTCAAGCCGAAGGCAGCTGCTTAACGACTCAGCCACCCAGGCACCCTATATAAATGGAATCATATCGTATGGAGGCTGTTAGGTCTGTCTTCCACTTAGCTGGCACATTTTAGATCCATCCAAGTTATGATTATCAACAGTTCATTCCTTTTTATTGCTGAACAGTATCGCATGAACGTATCCATTTATCCTTTTCTCAGCTGAGACATCTGGGTCACTTCCGCTTTGAAGCTCCTATGAATAAATCTGCCATAAACATTTGCATTAACGTTTTTATGTGAACTTCACTGAAGTGATATTTTCATTTCGTTTGAGTAAATACCTACGAATGGGATTGCCAAGTAATAGGGTAGGTATACCTTTAACTTTATAAGAAATTGCTGTACTGTTTTTTCCAAAATCACTACTAATTCTGCATTCCTAGCAGCACCATAATAAAAATTCTAACTTCTCTGCATACTTGCCAGTGCCTAACATTACCACTTTTGAAAAAAATTAGCTGATTTATTTGACAGAGAGAAAAACTATGTCTCTACACCTGGAGACAGAACACAAGCAGGCTTCCCACTGAGCAGGGAGCCCGATGTGGGGCTCCCGGGATCATGACCCGAGGTGAAGGCAGATGCTTATTAACAACTGAGCCACCCAGGCACCCCAAATGAAAATAAATTTTCATTTAACCAGTGGCTACAATCTTGAGCATCTTTTCATGTTCTTCGATAAAATATGTTTTAAACATTTATCCATTTATTCCTGGGTTGCTTGCTTAGTGTTGACTTTTAATTCTTTTTATATTTTATCTGCCCCTGGTGTGAGCCACTCCGGAGTTGTCTCGGACTTCCTGAGGTTTTGGGTTGTTGCCTTATGCTGGGCTATGGGTGAGCATGGAAATGTAGAAAGGGAATTCCTTAAAAAAAAAAAAAGACATGAAATGGAATTCCTTTCTCCTCCTTTCCTCCCCACTCTCTTGACTCCCTTTTCCAATTATCTGTGACCAGAGATGGGGTTTTCTTGCAAATTTAACCTCTGTGCAACTGTGCTATCCCGTACAAAAGGGCCTGCTCTATGGGCAAAGCAAGAAATTAACGGGGCTCCTCCACCACTCCTTACAAGTAGGGGTCCCCTTTTCTGGTTCTCATTGTCTGAGAGTGCAGATCCCCAACTGAAGTTAGGTCTGGCTTCTGGGCAAAACCAGGAGAGAGGGGGGAAAAAAAATTCACATTCCCAGGAAATCACATTCCCAGGGACCTTTTTTCTGGTCCTCTCACAAGATGGATTGCTGTCTGGGTTTTTGCTGTCTTTGATTCATTATCTCACTCAGCTCAAAGCCGGGAGATAAAATAGGAAAAGCCCCACGAAGTCACGATCGCCTTACAGGACGCTCTTTAAGTGTGACCACCAACCAGTCTGTCTGCTATTACTTTTTGGAGTCCTCAGATAATTGTTCTCGTATTTTGTCCAGGTGTTTAGTTGAAATCAGGGGAGAGATAGCTATGGCAGGCATCTTGATTGACATCCGGTTTCTCTCCCTGGATTTTCAAGGTTGGAGAACCCAAGGGTTCAGTCCTGGGCCCTCTTCTCATCTCTGTCTACACACACTCCCTTTCTGAGTTCCTCTAGTGTGACTGCATAAACGATTCTCCAAATTTATGCTGCTAGGCTTTCTCCTGAACTCCAAAAACTGCTGGTCCAGTTGTATGGCTGACAGCTGGATCTTATAAACATTTCAAAATTAGTATTTTCAAAATGGAACTCCTGAACTCCCCTATCCCAAACCTGCTCCATCTTCCCCATTTCAATAAATGACAAGACCATCCTTGCCTTTGTTCAGGGAAAAAAAAAAAATTTGTGTCATCCTTAATGTTTGAGAGACGAAGAATCAACACTTCGAATGTATTAACATGTAGTGATAAATACATAGAACAGTAAGCTCAAAAGGGAAGATTAACTTGAGAAAAAAGTAACGTGAGTAAAAAAAGAAAAGTGATCAGAGGAAAAAAAGATCAGAGCATTTCTTGTCATAACTTAAACACGGACTATTAAGTTAACAGAAACAATAAGAAAAGTAAATGGGAGATTTGGACGAGAAAAAGACTGCATGTGTGGTTGGGATGGAGAGGAAGGTTGGTAGACAGGGGCTATGCCTGAAAAAAGTAGCAGCAATAGAAGAATGTTATTTTTTTTTAAAAGATTTTATTTGACAGAAACACAGCCAGAGAGGGAACACAAGCAAGGGGAGTGAGAGAGGGAGAAGCAGGCCACCCGCCGAGCAGGGAGCCCGATGTGGGACTCGATCCCGGGTGTCCGGGATCATGACAAGAGCTGAAGGCAGTCGCCCAAACAACTGAGCCACCCAGGCGCCCCCATAGAAGAATGTTAAGAAATCTGGAGATAAATACCAAAAGACACTCTGAAGAGCTGGAAGCAGTTACGTCTGGGAAGAGAGGGGTTGGGGACACTTGAGATTCTGGGTTTTTTTGTAATTTGTGGAGAACTTTTTGGCTTCGAAGCATATGCATGTGTAACTTTTATACGACAGAAATGGAGGATACAGACCAAATTCTGTTAGATGATAGCAAGGGTTCTTTTGTGAACTTTCATTTACTGAAATTATATATTCCTATTATACCTAAATTTTCTTAAGGAGCCTCTATTTATTGCATTGTTCTATTTTTAAAAGTAGTAAGTATATTAGTCAGGAATCTTCAGAGACACAGGTTATCTTCTGTTATATAGGTATTTTTTTTTTAAAGATTTTATTTATTTGACAGAGAGAAACACAGCCAGAGAGGGAACACAAGCAGGGGGAATGAGAGAGGGAGAAGCAGGCTTCCCACCGAGCAGGAAGCCCGATGTGGGGCTCGATCCCGGGTCTCCAGGATCATGACCTGAGCCGAAGGCAGTTGCTTAAACAACTGAGCCACCTAGTCACCCCTGTTATATAGATATCTAACAGAAGATAGCTATCTTCGGTTTCTCAGAAGATCCCTAAAATACTTTATGCTTTTTAAAATAGATTATATTGTGTGTATATATTGTCATAGACTATCTATATATTATCTATAGAGAAGATATCCTATAGAGAGAGCAAAAAAATATAGAGAGAAGTCATATGTATTATGAGGAACTGGCTTGTGACCATGGAGGCTAGGTCTAGTATCTGCCTTTTACAAACAAACCTAGGAAAGCCTGTGGTGTGATTCAATCTGAATCCAAGGGTAGGTAAGAAGTGTGGCAGTTCAGGTAGGCAGAAAAAAAAGTGAGTTCTTCTTTTCTTGGCCTTTTTATTCTATTCGAGCGCTCAACAGACTGGGCGAAACTCACCCCCATATAGGAGGGCAATCTTCTAGCATCCACTGATTTGAATGCTAACCTCCTCTGGAAACACCCTCACCTCAGTTACAGCCAGAGATGTCTAATCTGGGTATCCCATGTCCAATCAACTTGACATGTAAAATTAATCTTAATATAAAGATGTAAGAAAATACTGGATACCAAAACTTACAATCTTGGTATGAGCATACTTTCTAAGTATGACCTGAAACCAGAACCCATAGAGTTTTAAATGTCTTATAACCAAGGAAGATTTTTAAATAATGTAGTTTAAAATGCAAATATGTAGATTAAAAAAAAATAAAAGCCTATTAGATGGCAAATCCCTCAACCTCTATAATGAACTTAATAGACCCAAATCTCATCTCTAGAGGCCTTTTAGGCAAACAGGGCTTGGGTGCTGGAATGCAGAAAGGGTCCAGAGCGACCCTCTGGCCCACCTGACCAACGGGCTACTTACAACTTGCCAGTTACCAAAAAAGGGGAAGATTTCATTCATCCCCCTACCTCTTCTCCCTTTAAAAAAAACAGCCCCACCCACTTCTTCCTTGCAGACAGCCCATCCTGTGCAGTCCAGCCCACCATTCCCTAGAAATGCATTCTATCAATTTCTATCTCCTTTGTTCTGCCTCAGGTGAATTTTTCACCTCCTGCAACCACTTTCCCCATGTTTGGGGGCCCCCATCTGATCCAGAGACACCCCATCATCCATCCCCTTTACCTTCTTTTAAGTCAAGGAATTACCTGTCTAGGTCGAAGACCAAATGTTCCTCCTGCGCTCGGTATTCCATTCTCCTTCCTTCTGAACGTTGAGTGGTTCTCACTTTTTACTCTCAGGACCCCTCTACTCTTGTAGGGAAGGAAAAATAAACTTCCATCTATTCTCCTAGTCCTTGCTCCTCAGTCTTCTGATGGCTTCTCGGCCAGTCCTATGAATCCTGTCATTTTAATCTATATCCTTTCTCCCAAGTTTTCTTACCTACTCCCAGTGCTTCAGTTCCTAAGCATTTACTGAGGACTCCTCAATTCCAATCTCCAACACAGGCCACTAATCTGAATGTCAGAGTGCTACAGTGAGACAGAAATCTGCACCCACTTCCCTGATTCAAGCCCTTCAGTGGCTTCCCACTGTGCTGAAATCCTAATATACTTGCAAGGCTCCTAATGGTCTGCTTTCTTCCAATCTTTCTGTCCCTAGTATTGGCCTCATTACAAATTAGTTCACATAAAAAGGACTTTATATATACTGACTTATGTATTTAGTAGTCACTACAGTTACACACAAAAATGTCAGCACAGCTAACCTGTGCATGCACATGGGAGGTTACACCAATAATTTCTATATGCCTAGTATTTTTTTTTATTGGAGTAACCATGTTATGTTACCAGGGAATTTGCCAAAAAATTTGTCCAGGAGTGCGTGCCTAGGTCACTCCGTAGGTTAAGAGTTGGTTAAGAGTCTTACTCCTTGGGTGGCACAGTGGTTGAGCTTCTTCCTTCTGCTCAGGTCATGATTCCGGAGTCCCAGGATTGAGCCCCACGTCGAACTGCCTGCTGGGCGGGAAGCCTGCTTCTCCCTCTCTCACTCCCACTGCCTGTGTTCCCTCTCTGGCTGTGTTTCTCTGTCAAATAACTAAAATCTTTTAAAAAAAAAAAAAAAAAGTGTTTTATTCCCGATTTCGGATCAGGTAATCTCTGGGTTGTGAGATGAAGCCCCCATGCTGGGCATGGAGCCTGCTTAGGAATTCTCTCCCTCTAAAAAAAAGTTGTACTGAAAACAAAGGCAAACAGAATGTAATCTTGCACAGTTCATCGTAATTCATAAAACTAGGCAACGGATAGAAGAGGCAAAGCATCTTTTGTTATACTATTGCAGCAAAATATATGTATATAAGGTCGATAGAGAGCCTACTTGGTTAACTGCTCAAAGGACATCAATTCAATTCTAAGGAGATGGGCAGTTACTATTTGTAGTTCAGTTACAGCTTGTTTCTCAAAACTCAGGAAACTTGGAACTAGCCAAAATCAACATAAACCCACTTTAGACAAGATGGAGGGATAAACAGGTTCATTCAACTGCAAATGCACTCTTTCAAACTTCAGTTAAGACCCGCAGAACCCATACCTCAGAACACAAAAATGAAGGGACACCTTTGTTTGTTCCTTCTATTTATGTAAGTTACAGAAAAAGTACATAAAGTGAATGTCCATACACCATCGCCCAGATTCCACAGTGATCAGCATTTTGTCACACTTGGCTTCATTTATTGTCCTCTGTCCTCCCCTTGTTTTGCTGGAGTTCTTTAGGAAAAAACTGCCCCAATTATATTTCACCAGAAATCTCTCAGAACATTTCCTGAATCATATTTCTTAGCATATCTTTAACATGCCACTGTATTCCCATTTCCCTGCATCAGAAATTTCTTTTGCAAGTGTTCAAATGAAGCTCCAAAATATGACCCACAATTCATTGGTTATATCTATTTTCTTTAAAAATATAAAGATTTTCAGTAGGAGAGAAAACAAGAGGAATGATGTATAAAGTTCTATTCAAAATACGGAAAGATATGAAAATCAACTTTGGAGCATACACACACATAAAATTTTATCTTCATGCAAAATAAGTATTATCTACAACTTGCAAACTAGTTTAAGTCCATCACAGAAAATAAGCAGAACCTAGGTCCTTCTGGTGAAGTCAGTACAGTGTCCCAGATTTTAAAAACATAAGTGGGCAACTTTAACAGCCTAGCCTTCCACTCAGTATTTGCTTTGAAAATAGTGTTAACTCCTGGGACATAGATAGGGCTCACTAGAAGTTGGTTACACTTCCAAGAAAATGCTGAATAAAAATATATATGCCATCATGCCCGAATAGCTTTTACTAGCTGGTGATTCATTTTATTCTCTGGCACGGTATCCAACTATAATGTCTGTTATTAGTAAGACTTTCCAATTCTCCACGATGACTAAGTCACCAGGCTCTAAAATACAAGGCCTAAGAACAATGAGTTTAGGAGCGCCTGAGTGGCTCAGGTCATGATCTCAGGGTCCTGGGTTGAGCCCCACACTGGGCTGCCTGCTAGGCAAGGAGCCTGCTTCTCCCTGTGCCCCACCCTCTGCTTGTGCGCTCTCTCAAATAAATAAAATATTTTAAGAAAGAAGAATTTAGGATGAAATGAAAACTATGTAGTTTCTAAGAAAGCAGATGTGGTGAGCGCCACCAGGAGGTGGCACCCTGAGGTGGAAAAGCGATCAAATCCTGGTTATGTTAACCGCTCTCTGCTGCCCACACCACCCCTTCAACTGTGCCCTTTGGGAAAAATCAAACTTACAATCGGCTCCTGGCTAGTACACAACTTGTACACGTTAGGAAGAGCACAGTGGTTTTTGGTTTCGGTTTTGAAGATTATTTGAGAGAATTAGTCCAAGTAGGCAGAGCCGCAGGCAGAGGAAGAGGGAGAAGCAGGCTCCCCGTGGGCAGGGAGCCCCGACGCAGGGCTCAATCCCAGGACCTTGAGATTACAACCTGACCTGAAGGAAACCGCATAACTGACTAAGCCACTCTGGAGCCCCGCGTGCAATGTTTGCTTGTTTGAGTGCAATGTTTTAACAGCACAACTTTGACAGAGCTGAGGTGAAGTCGATGGTTCTGTTTTGGTTAATCCCTTGCAAACTCGCTCCAGAAACGTAATCACCCTCACACCCAGCAAACAACCCCTGTGACAGTCCTGGAGAGAGGCATCACCAGCACTGTCCTCTAGGGCATTGTTGAAACAAAGAAAACTTCCTTCTTAGATGAAAGTAAGAAAAAACTAGAGGGGAGTGGAAGGATTAGGTTTACTGGCATATTAATACAATAGCCTATCCACCTTCCATCCTTTAAAAACAAACTACTAAAGTGGTCCAGGGAGCTTTCACTCACAATCTGTCCCCATACAGATCCTGAGAGGTTTTGAATCAGGTCCTACATAGAAATAAGGCCTAAGAGGTCTAGTAAAAGTGTCAGTAAAAGTGTAGATGTGAGATTTCCGGGTCTTGTTATAAAATGAGATCTCCCCCAGCTCATAGTCCAAGAAAATGCCAATGCCTCTGGGGTTCTCGTCCAACGGCAGCATGGCGGTCGCTGTTCCCACCGCCTCATAGCGCTCTTCCTGCCGCTGAATCACCCAGCAGCCCTGCCAGGTCAACGGAGACCTCCTGGTCTTCGTGGGCAGGGAGTCCTTGCAGACCCCAACAGCCCATTCGGACTTGTCTCCCACTTCTACCTCCCAGTAATGCCTGCCAGAATAAAAATACGGAAAACCCAGGACGACCGTGTTGGCTGTAAACCTCTTTGGAAAATGAGGAACCTTCTGTTTTCTCTTTGTAAATGTCACATGTTTCTTATCCTCCGAGACAATCAAGTTAGGGTGTGCCGTCTCGTGGTCTAGGCTAATGTCTACTCTAAATCTGTTTATAATCTTCTGCAAAGCAGAATATTGGGGAGGAAAGCTGCAGCCTTCTCTTCTTAACTGGATCAAGAAAATTGATGGACTGATTTCATTCTCTGACCTCCTGTAGAAATTTTTAATTTGTGACAGCAGTTCCACTTCAGACAGCACACTGTTCTCTACTACGTTACTAAGCAGACCTCGGAGTGTGGAGACGTAGTTGGAAAATGCGGTTATGTTTGCATTGAGTTTCTGTTGAATGTCCTTCTCTTCATCAGCTAGCCTCGAAAGAACTGCTTCCTGATCACGGTCTAAAAATTGCTTCAGGCACTCAAATTCAGCAAGTAATTCCTGCCTTTGGTTTTCCACCTTCTCTCTCAGCTCTAAGGGTTTTTTGCTTTGAATGTTCATTAATTTCTGAATGTCTTCCATCTGCTTCTTCAGCGGCTCGGTGTAACGGCTGAGCCTCTGCCTGTGATGAGAGGCGGCCTCCTCCACCGACCTCACCAGGTGGCCCCGGTGCTCAGGGGACTGTGTGCACCTGGGACACAACACCTCGAAGTCCTCCTCGCAGAAGAGGGTCAGGCCCTGGTCGTGCTTCTCACACAGATGTTTCTCTTCCGGCCTCCTCTTCTTGCTCCTGGTGACGTGGAGGAGCTTGGCAATGTCGATCATCCTTCCCAGCTGGGTGTTGCTCCTCAAGTGCCTCTCTTGGCAAGCGTGACGGCACACGGGGCACGGGAACCTGTCCTTGAGCTCAGCCCAGGAGCGCTGGATGCAGCAGCGACAGAAGTTGTGCCCACACTCGGTGGTGACGGGGTCTCTCAGGTAATCCAGACAGATGGGACAGTTGGCTTCTGCCTGGAGTCCTGCCAGGGCTGCCGGGACCGCCATTGGGCTGTGAATGAAGGACTGCTCTGGGGCGGGTTTTCTTCTCGAGGATCCGCTCCACAGTGAGAAGTGGACACACCCTCAAATCTCAGGCCTTGTCAGGCTGGCAGCTCCTAGTCTTATGAATCTTCAGGCCTTTTAAATCCCAGCTGCCAAGAGGAGCCCTTCCTAGTATCTGCAGCCTGGCACAACTCAGCCGACCACTACTCTCCAGCCTCTGGAAACAGAAAAAATAAAGCCAAGCTAAGCAGCTCTCCCAGGAGAACAACTGTTTCCTCACATCATTAATTACTAGAGAAGAGAAGATATTACTTCCTTAAAGCAAAAACAAAACAAAACTCTGGGTCTGTGTCACTGTCCACTTAGCACAGTCTGGTCTGATTATCCTTTTCTAACCGAGTCCTTTATTTCCGTGCCTTTATTATTATGCCCCATCTACTCCTACCCACTCGGTACCACAATCTCTGCATCCCACCTACCTCCCATTCACCCCAACTTGAGCCATGGAAAGCGCCCAAGTTCTGGGGCAGATAGATGGGTAACACCCAAATTAGGACACGGCCTTAGTCACCTCTCCAGGTAACATGGGAGGAATTCATTTTACATGCCATTAGTATGCGAATTATTTAGAGAGAAGGCAATCAAGACCCAGAATCAAGGGACGCCTGGGTGGCTCAGTTGGTTGAGCGACTGCCTTCAGCTCAGGTCATGATCCTGGAGACCCGGGATCGAGTCCCACATCGGGCTCCCTGCTCGGCGGGAAGCCTGCTTCTCCCTCTCTCACTCTCCCTGCTTGTGTTCCCTCTCTGGCTGTATTTCTGTCAAATAAATAAACTCTTTAAAAAAAAAAAAAAAAAGACCCAGAATCAGGAAAGGCCCTTTACCTCCATCTTAACTGGCTTCACAAAATAATTTCCCTATTCGTGGGGGAAATCTGCTATTATAAAGAAAATTTACATTATAAGAGGTCTTGTAGCAAAAAGAGAGGTATTACCAGAAAGCACATTTCCCATGTAAGAAACTCAACTACAACATGACCACCTTTGTTTACTAGACTTTTTTCTACTTACCTTCCCAGAAACTGCCTCCTCCCCTCCAACACCATTAAGTCCGAGGCCCCTAGCTCTTTCCTGACCTATGGATAGCATGGAAGTTTCAACTGTCTGGTGGTCTTCTGAGTCTATCTTTGTGACATTCCTGGCACAAACACGTAATTAAATTTTTTCCTGTTCATCTGTTCTATCTCGATTCTTTGACTAGCCATACAACCTAAAATGGCAGAAGGGAAAATTTTTCCTCCTGTATAATCTCAAACTCTTAGCATGAAGTAAATCAGGTAAATAAGCACTTTAACAACACCATAAATTTTTGTCTTATGAACCTACAGAACTTAAGGAAACCTCCTCAAATTTTGAAGCCTGAAACATAGTTTTTCTGATGGCTCAGAATTCACATATACCAAATGTGGTTTGCTTTTTTCATTCTTGGTCCTAAGGTATGGGGAGGAAATACAGTTTTCCCTCTAGGCTTCTAGGTTCTTGGCCAAGACTTAGCTCTAATCAAAAGACATATTAACACAGAAAAACAAACATTAAGTTTTATAATATGCATACAACCTGTACACAGGGGAGATACTGAGGAAAACGGTGTAACTCCTCAAAATGGCCCAAGCCACCACCTTAAATACCATCCCCAGCTGAACAAAAGATTCCGGGGGAGGGAGGGGGGAGGGGGAGGGGAGGTCTGAGGCCAACAGAAAGCAGAGTAAACAAGGCCAAGGTTGTTATGCAGATTTGAGTCGGAGCACTCTCCAAAGATAAGGGTTTCCAGAGATCTATTCCCGCCCTTCTTCCCATACAAAGATCCAGAAACCCTTACAAATGGCTATTTGTCTGCTGAATCTAAATTTCCATCACAAAAGGGCAGTATCTATTCTATTTTCAAAGATTCTCCAGTATTTGCTGCCTTTCAAAAATAATTAGCTTGAAATAATCATTTTGCTGTGGAAGAGCACTGTTTTGGGATGGAAAACCCAAACAAAGTAAGATAATTAAAACTATCCTTTAGGTTATAAAAGGCTTCACATCAGGCAAAGTTTTATCAAATACATTTTGCACCACATTTATCAAACACTAGTTTTACAGCTCTTCTGAGTTTCAGACTTGTAGGCTGTTCAGGATGACCCTGGGACCTGGAGCCTGAGGGGACCTGGAGCCTGAGGGGACCAGGCGCCCACCATTTCTGCCTCTTCACACAGCTGCAGGACTTCGAAAGTGCTCAGTTTCCCCAAATCCTTCACTGGGTCCACAAGAGCCCCCCATGGACTGACCCTGTATCTGCCAGCCTCCCCTGCCCAAAGCTAGCTTCAGCCCCAGTTCTTTTTTTTTTTTTTAAGATTTTATTTATTACCTGGGTAGCTCAGTTGGTTAAGCAACTGCCTTCGGCTCAGGTCATGATCCTGGAGACCCGGGATCGAGCCCCACATCGGGCTCCCTGCTTGGTGGGAAGCCTGCTTCTCCCTCTCTCACTCCCCCTGCTTGTGTTCCCTCTCTGGCTGTGTTTCTCTCTGTCAAATAAATAAATAAAATCTTTAAAAAAAAAAAAAAAAAGATTTTATTTATTTGACAGAGAGAAACACAGCTAGAGAGGGAGCAAAAGCAGGGGGAGTGAGAGAGGGAGAAGCAGGCCTCCCGCCGAGCAGGGAGCCCGATGTGGGACTCGATCCCAAGTCTCCGGGATCACGACCCGAGCCGAAGGCAGTCGCTTAACCAACTGAGCCACCCAGGCGCCCCAGCCCCAGTTCTTCCTTAACTTTCTCCAAGTCGACCAGCCTCTGGCCCCACGACACTGGCATATGGCTGAGCCAGGTACAGCAACCTTCTGGCCCATTTCCTCTTTTTCGCTCAGATCTCACACATCCCTTTTGTCCTCAATACCCTAGTTCAAGGTTCAGTATCAGACATCTCCTCTTGGGAAACCGTAATCAGTGTTGTGGTTTTCTTTCAGGTCACTCTGTCTTCCACAATAACCACCAAAACAGTAAGACTGTATCCTTATTTCTCCTAAACGACCCTTAAGCATCCAGCTCAGGAACTCATTGTTTGTTGAATGAGAGTCCTCCCTTTACAAGCTGTGACTTTGGGTAAACTACTTAACCTCTCTGAGACTTAGTCTGCTCTCTGAAGAAAGCGACTGGTTAAATTAAGAAAGACCAAGGCCGTGCAGGGCTTCAGAATCTGGGTTACAGGGGCTCATGGCACTTAGCCCTCCACTTTCCTCACCACAAACTACTTCCCACGGAGACATCCTGTGCGGAGATCCACATTCAAGGTCAGACCCACCCCCTCTCCAAGCTTCCTCACACACAGGGTGGGACTTGCGCTGTGTGTTTATCAAGCATTTCAGGTGATTCCGAACAAACCCGAGTCTGTCATTCCTGAAGAGGAGCACTCTCCAGACACGGTCTCCTGCGGACACTGAGTAACTCAGAGGGCCGCGAACTTCCCGCTCCGGCACCACAGCCTCCGATCTGGGGCTTACCTGGAACAGCAGCCTCCGCCTCGTCCTCTCCCAGCGCCAACGAACCACACACTGGAAGGAAATCCACTTTACCTTTGGGAAGGAGGAGCTGAGAAGACACCACCCAGCGAAGACCTTTCTTCCTATAAGTGGGAGGGGCACGGACAAGGGGGAAGATGGAAGGGCTGGAGTGGGGAGGGGAAGTTCCAGTAATTAAAATAAGCACTTAAGTGGCTTTGGCGTAAGAACTTTAGAGTCCTCCTCATAATAACCACGTAGGGCATTTTCATTTCATTTATTATTTATGCATGTATATATGTATTTATCTTTAGAGAGAAAAGGGGGGAGGGGCAGAGACAGAATCTCTCATGTAGACTCCCTGCTCCTCCTGAGGCCAGAACCCCACAAGGCTCCATCCCAGGACCCTGAGATACTGACCTGAGCCAAAGGCAATGCCCAACCAACTGAGCCACCTAGAACCCCCTAGACAAGTTTCTTATAATCATCTCAAATCCTGTTTTTCTCATCTGTTTATGAAAACATGCATACATAACCAAGAATACATCAATGGGTAGATCTTGTTTGGATCCTGTACTGAAAAAACCAACTGTGAAAAATAAAAAATGTGGGACAGCATGAGAAATCTGAAAACAGGGATATTTGGTGATCTTGGAATTACTTTGAATTTTTTAAGCGTGGGTGTGCCTGGATGGCTCAGTCCATAGAGCATGTAATGCTTGATCTCGGGTCATAAATTCAAATCTCATGTTGGATGAAGAGATTACTTTAAGAAAGATAGATATTGAAGTTCACAGAGATAAAGTGATACGTCTTCAAATGATATATTATTTTAAAATTATTTAAATGAAGAGGGGAGAGGTAGGACCAGAGTCCACAGATAAAACAAGATTGGTCCACATGTGCATAACTATTGAAAATGAGTGATTATGGGCGTTTATTATCCTATTCTCTTTACTTAAGTATATATTTAAAATTTCTTGTAATTAAAAAAATAAGTATGGGGAAAATGAAGATGTATGTAAGGAGCTTCATAAAAAAAGAAATTTTTTGGAATATTATTACTACATCATAGTTCAAAAATACCTAACGGGGCGCCTGGGTGGCTCAGTTGCTTAAGCGACTGCCTTCGGCTCGGGTCATGATCCCGGAGACCCGGAATCGAGTCCCACATCGGGCTCCCTACTCGGCGGGAAGCCTGCTTCTCCCTCTCTCACTCTCCTGCTTGTGTTCCTTCTCTGGCTGTGTTTCTCTCTGTCAAATAAATAAAATCTTAAAAAAACAAAAAAAACAAAAAACACAAAAAAACCTAAACATAGCCTTGTCATTCTCTGTCTTTCTGCCAACTATCCATCAATATGTGACTATAATTAAAACTAAATAGGGACGCCCAGGTGGCTCAGTCCTTAACTGTCTGGCTCTTTGCTCAGCGGGGAGCCTGCTTCTCCCTTCTGCCTACTGCTCCTCCCACTTGTGCAATCGCTCTCTCTCACTCTAATAAATAAAATCTATTTTTAAAAATTAAAAATTAGGGTGCCTGGGTGTCTCAGTAGGTTAAAGCCTCTGCCTTCAGCTCAGGTCATGATCTCAGGGTCCTGGGATCGAGTCCCACATCGGGCTCTCTGCTCAGCAGGGAGCCTGCTTCCTCCTCTCTCTCTGCCTGCCTCTCTGCTTGTGATCTCTCTCTGTATCAAGTAAATAAATAAAACCTTTTTAAAAAAATTAAAAATTAAATTACAAAAATAAAGATATTAAAATACCTAAGCATAGACACCACAAAATCATTCTATTATCCAGCAATAATCATATTCTGAAATACGTACATCCAGACATTTTTCTTCTCTATGGTGAGAACTACAGAACTATCTACGTGGATAGTCCATCACAGTAACTGCACTCAAAGCTTTGACAAACTTTGACTTCCAGCAGCTTGTGGCCCTGGACCAGGAATGACCCAGCCCTCTTTTGAGTGCCTGTCTGAAAAAGCTCAGGTCATCGAAATCCTCCCGAGGCCCCAAAGATTGTTTTAGAACATTTTCTTGTGTTTTCTCTGTATTGACATACAGATGCATTTTAAAAACAGATCTTTGTACATTCTTCTGGGGCTTCCTGACAAAGCAGGAAGGAGATGAGAGTTTTACTCAGTGTCCCTGAATCCTTCTCAGTCAGGAAGGATAAACTATTCACCCCTACCAGCTTCCACAGTCTCAAGTAAGGAGGAAGAACGCACTCCAATCCATGTAATGTCTGAATCCAAGCAGTCGCTTTCCCTACAACCCCCGCCAGCCC
>PITA01026016.1:0-23358 GCA_004023965.1 Spilogale gracilis
GCCACCATCGTGATCACCACCATCACCGCCACCATCGTGATCACTGCCATCACCGTCACCATCGTGATCACCGCCATCACTGCAACCATTGCTATCATCGTGATCACAACCATCACTGCCACCACCATGATCACCACCATCATCGCCACCATCGTGATCACCGCCATCATCGCCACCATCATGATCACCACCATCGCTGCCACCATCATGATCACCACCATCACCGCCACCATCGTGATCACCGCCATCGCCGCCACCATTGTGATCACCGCCATCACCACAACCATTGCCACCATCGTGATCACAACCATCACTGCCACCATCGTGATCACCACCATCATCGCCACCATTGTGATCACCACCATCACCATTACCACCAATACCCCTTATTTAACTGGAGTTGTAGTGTCAAAGGCCATCCCTGGCTGGTCTGCTTGAGCCCTTTTGGGCCATTATTTGAAATGAAAGAATGACACTGATTTAGAAAAACCTAAAGGGAGGGGTTTGCTCCTGAGCCAGGTGCCAGGATTTCTGGGAAGATGGGCTGGAAACCCTCACTGCAGAGAGTGGAGGAAGCAGGCCCTCAGAAAAGTAGGTACTTAAGGGGGCACAGGCAGCAGTGCACACCATGACGGAGCCTTCTGTGAAGAATTTTAACTTGGGGATACTCCTCACTTGTAGTATGGAGTGTGGAACATGGAAATAACCAGATTTAGGAGGTTCTTTCCTGCTGTACTATATCTGTAGTTGCCCCTTCCCTCAGCAAATAAAGTTGAGTATGTTTCTATAGCCTTGTGAGGGAGCGGTACGAGGAGAAAAGGGCAGAGCTAAGCCCCTGATGGAAGTCTGCCTATTGTAGTAGTGAGTTCGGGCGGCCATGACAAATGACAACAGGCTGGATGGCACACACAACGACGTATTTTCTCACAATTCTGGAAGCTAGAAGTCTGAAGTCAAGGTGTTCACAGGGTTGGTTTCTTATGAGGCCTCTCTCCTTAGTTCCGAGATGGCTGTCTTCTCCCTGTGCCTTCACATGATTTTCCTTCTGAATGGGTCTGTACCCAAATTTCCTTTTCTTATAAGGACACCAGTCATACTGGATTAGGGCCCAACCCTCATGGCCTCATTTTAACTAATTACCTCTTTAAAGACTCCAAATATGGTCACCTCCTGGGGTCCTGGGGTTTAGAATGTCAATCAATGACATTCAACGTAGGTGATTCAGCCAGTAACATCTGGTCTATTCTTCGGTTGGTGTCCAAGCTGGTGCACACAGTGTAGCCACAGCATCCTCTCAATGGGACTTGGTCTTAGAGCTTGGTCTTAGAGCTTGGGGTGGTAGCCAGCAGGGCGAACCCCTGTCCAGAGCTGGGCAGGTGGTAGAGGGCAGAGTAGTGGGACAGAGGAGCAGTTGAAGGAATGGTCAATGGAAAATGAAAGAGTCTAAGAGAAAACCTCCTTTTTCATATACATATATGCTGATGCTTAAGGGTAGGCTGACCTGCCACCTCAGGAAATGTGCTGTGACCCAAGAGAGGGAAAAGATGATTCCATCGGCCACATTTCAATGAGCTGATGCATGTCTAGGGCCATACTGTTCTATGAAGAGAAGAAGACCTATCCTGGACACTATGAAGGAATTGTGTGACCTTGGCTCTCTGTTGTCTTTCCTAAGTCTTAGTTTCTACCTCTGTATAAAGCAGGAGAACTGTCTGGAGGATATGAGTGAGAAAACAGCCCCTTGATAACAAGATAGCGGCTAACTACAGCAGCTCATGAATAAACAGCAGGTTAGACTCTAATGGCCTCATTGTGAAAGGTGAACAAAAAACGCTCAGTGGGCAAAACACACTCACTCTAGTAATAGAAGCTTGGGGTCTTGCCCGATGCCAGGCCCAGAATCAGCACATAATAAAGCTCTTAAGACAGGAAGAAAAACAGTGAATTTCCACGAACTCTGTCAAAGTCGGCACAACACAGGAAGAAGCAGAAGTGAGGACCGACTCTCCATCTGAGGCCGCAAGTGCTGTTTCGTGCATGGATAGACCATCTTTGTTCAAGGCCTGCTGGTACTTTCCGCAAAGTTTCTTGAAGGCGGCAGAAAGAAGAACCTAATGAGAAAAACTTCCATTTCTCTTACAGTTAAATCATCAAACTACAGACTGCTTAATGCGTTGAAATAGGTCTGCAATTCTTCACCACCAAAAATTACCATCATTTCAAGAGCAGAGGCTTACCAAAGGAGGAAACCACGAAGGCTGTGCACACACCGAAGAAATCAATTTGCATCCCGAGGCAAGAGGAAATGTTACAAAAACTTACCCAAGAACAGTATATTTTTTTTCTCAGAAAATAAGACTATAAAAAGGGATGAGAATTTCAAATGGGAAAAAAATTGTCATATGAGATGTACCTTATAGAGGACAATGGATGATATGCTAAAGGGACAGATAGTAAATAATTTACATTTTTAGAGCTCTAGTGCATCCCTCTGTTACATGTTTTGTTATTTTGTTATTTATACCAACTGCACTCAAATCTCGCCACGTTCTCCGGGCTATTTCAAGTTACACACACACACACACACACACACACACACACACACACACACACCATAATTTTCCACCTCCTGTGTTTATGCTGGTTACTTTGCCTTGTCATCTTTTTTTGACTTGCAAATAAAATCACGCTGTCTGTTCTCTTTGGAAGACTTTTATCAGAACCATCCAGCCCTGAACAGAGAAGCATTTCAAGATCAAAAGGGAGGCAAATAATACTCTTTCAGCACACAAGATAAAGATTCACACATAATTAAGCCGGAACTATAGAATTATTTAAGTGGCTATATCTTTTAAGAATAATTGAACTGCTATAAGCTATTCAAAATACTGGGGCCAGGACTGACAAAGAAAGGGAATTGACAAGGTGTTAATGGAGGACAAGGGGAGAAGGGAGGGGACGGGAAAGAGGGAGGGACAGATAAGGGTTTAGCAGTGTCTGTGTGTGCCCAACCTTCTGTGTGGGTCATCCACGAGGTAGGGATCACTGACCCCCACTTTACAGATAAGGAAATGGGGGATCAAAGTTAACTTGGCAAGGTGGATGGAAAGAGGCAGTGTATTCCATTATTTCTGTCTGGAAGCCCATGCACTTCATGGTGTCCTAAACCATTGTCCTCTTAGAGTAGTCACTCATTCACAGGATACTTCATGAGCGCCCCCGCTCTGAAGACAGAAGTAAGACAGAGAACTGACAATAGCCACCACTGTCCAGCATCCTGAGCACTTTTCACCTATCATCCCATAACTGTTTACACCAAGTCTGTGGTAGGGATCGTTATCCCTACCTTGCAGATGTGGGAAAGGGGTCAGTGATCCCTACATGAATTGTGTGCAATGATTCCCGTTTCGCAGCTGTCTTCTCTGATAGTGAGGGGAGGCTAAAGTCCTAACTGCTAAACTAAAACATTTAGTCACTATTTTGTTTACCCACTCGTTATTAACATCCCGCATCTCTTTCCCAGAATCAGCCTTCTACCTCTGCTACAAACATAAAAGGCTATCGAGGAATGCATATGACTTTGAGTGAGTGAGCTGAAAAATCCCGTATTTTTGCATTTTATAGTAGGGAGAGAAGACCACTCCAATGTTTACACATAACAGACTTCAAATTAGGCAAGAGTGAATACTTAAAATTCACCAAAGAAGAGTAAGTTGTACTTGTGAATCTTTCTACAGTTCTTTGCTGCTCTTTTTTCTTTAGCAAATCCCTCGGATTCTGATAGTGACCACTGTCCTCTATCATCAGAGATGGAAGGTGAATGCTTACAAACTCAAAAACCCTTACAGTCCATATGTGGCCAAGCTAAATATCTTAAGGCAGAGTACCAGCGGTATACAATTCAAGTGCCTTCTATCATGGGGATAGAAAACTAGAAATAAATCATTAACACCCTTCTGATTACACATTCAGAAGTAGTGTGTACCAGATCAGCCTCTAAACTGGTCCTTTCAAGAAGAGTCAATTTTGTTTTATTGGGAAAGGGAGATATGAAATAGAGCCAGAAGGTTAATATGAGTTTAAGAGGAGCATAGGGTTATCGTGGCAATTAAAGGCTCTCTAAGAGGTTAATTACCCATACCCAACGCTTAAAACTCATGCAATGTATCAGCAGTTACCAAAATTTGTGGACAGCAGAGAACTCTATTCTGCACTCTGAATGATGTTATTTTAACTTGGTTTTTGGAGGACTGAGTTAAAGCAATATCCTTTCCAGGATTCATCCAGAAAAAAAAAAAAAAAATCACTGAAACCATCACAGCGAAGTTATTCAGGAAACAAGTAGTGTGACAAAGAATGATATAATTTAGAAAGTGAGAGCAAGAGAGTGAAAAAGGGAGATGGAGGGATTGAGTGAGACAGAGGGAGATTGGGATTAGCTGAAAACCTCGGCCGCAGAGGTGACTGAAAGAAAGAGCACAAATGATGGGCAGAATGATGGTGGGTGCTTGGGGTGAGTCAGATTGGTTCGGCTGACCTCCAGTGTTTTAATTCTCCACACTGAGAATTCAGAAAAGCCAGTGTGCTGCCTGTTAGCCAGAATCATGATGGGGTTTGTATCAGACCCTTCCCTTTGACCCACTGCCTTCACCATTTGAAATAAATTTCTTATAATTACTTTTTAAAGATTTTATTTATCTGACAGAGAGAAACACAGCCAGAGAGGGAACACAAGCAGGGGGAGTGAGAGAGGGAGAAGCAGGCTTCCCACCGAGCAGGGAGCCCGATGTGGGGCTCAATCCCGGGTCACCGGGATCATGACCTGAGCCGAAGGCAGTCGCTTAACCAACTGAGCCACCCAGGCACCCCTGAAATAAATTTCTAGGGCCAAGAAGGAAACATGCTGTCCAAGGTGCACACCAGTAAACCGAGCCCTAGGTAACGGGGGCCTCTGTCAACGTTCTGCATGGCCAGAACCCAAGGGCATCCAGTCAATCAATCCCTGAATGCCAAGCCAACTCTGGGCTTTATCCTCACTTCTCTGTTCTTTCTCCCCCCAAAACAACAGTGGCTGTGTGGTCCCAGCCAGGGAGATATTTTTAACTTGTTCTCTTCTTTTTCTTTACTCTTCACCCTGTGAAAACTTCCTGCCTTCCACCCCATTTTACAGCTACAGAGGGGAGGCAGTCTGCTTCGTGAAGTGTTCAAGTTTGTTTCTAGAACCTTAGCTGTCTTCTCTAGTTATTTTTTTAATAGCCTTCCTCCAAACCCATCACCATGACTCACGTGGATCCCTCTAGAAGCCCCCCAGAGTCTCCCTCGCTACCTGTGTCCTGTCCCAGCCCGTTTCTGCTCAGTTGAGTAGCTTATAGTGCGGCAAGCATATCCCGTCACCCTGGCTTACTGGCTTTCCACTGCGCTCAGGAAAAAATGCGTGGTCCTTACAACAGCCCTGTTTTCCCTCTGCAACTTCATTTCCTACCACCTGTAGTCACCTCCACCTGTAAACCCTTAAATGAAACTGGCCTCGGTGATCACACTGGTCTTGAACAGAATCCTGGCTTCATGTCACCCAACGTCACCTGCTCAGAGGTCCCCCTGACCAGTCTATTGGGGTGTTGCCCACCACCCCCACTTTCAGGCGCTATCACGGAGACTTCTTTGAGTGGCCTCGGAGAGCCTGTCTCTGAACTTATACTGTATTTGTTTATTACGTGCCCCCTGCCCCTTCCTGTTTACTCTAGATCCCCAGCACCCAGACCAGACCCTGGGACCCCAGGCCAAGTCCAGTGGCCGCTGTCTGAGGCTGCTCTCTGCAGGTCAGCTGTCTTGGAGCTACTCTTTGTCCTGGAGTGTGCAGATGAAGTCAAATGTTGGGAAGGTTTAGGTATCATGACGCTACATGATAATAAATAAAACCGCAACAAGTATAGCGACACTTCACTGAGCACCTACTTAGTGCCAGATTGTGGACAGGATATTGGACACATATTTCCCCCAGCAACTCTGAGAGGTGGCTAGCAGCGATGCAGCGTGACTTTCCTAGGCAGAGCAATATCTGGGACTGGGAAATGATGTACCGGGAACACTGGTGTTACCCTAATGGACAGTATGTAAGTCTGGAAAGGATGCAAAACAGTTAAGGATTCTTCTGGGAAGTAAATTCAAATGCCTGGAAAACACTCTTGCCTAGAGTCACACTGTGCACCAACCCCTCCTTGAAGACACCACCCTTTCCAGGGACAAGGCAGTAAGCGATCTGGGCAGATTCCCCGGCTGACAAGACACCCCCCTTTCCCCGTGGGCAGGTAATGGGTGCATGTATCTGAGCACACCACCTCCCCAGCAGTCCTGGCCTCTGTTGCAAAGAAAAGGAGCATATAAATATAATATAAGGTGTTATTATTCTGGCGAATGCACTCTAATTCTGGGCCCATACAAACTGTAGCCCAGTAGTATGATTTAAAAAAAAAAATTATAATAATTATTTTTTGGCAGCCTGGAGTCTTTCATCTGTATGAGATGATAGTAATGTTTTAAAAGGATTATCACAGTGCTGCATGGTAATAATAATAATCCTTTATTATGTATAATGCTTTAAGAGTTTTAAAAAGTACTTTGATATAAAATATAAGGGTTGGTCCTAATAGCAGTCCTTTGAGGTATATGGAGTGGTAATTATTGGCCACATTTCACTGTAGGGGAAACTGAGGTCCAGGGAGATTAAACAGCTTTTAGCCGTGTAAGCGAATCTCGGCAGGGTGGCTCCAAGATCCTTACGCACCACGTTGTGGTCCAGGGCTTATTAAATAAATCATTGCTGGTGAACTGATTTAAAGGAAAACACCAGGAGAGATTTGAAGAGTGTGTGTGTGTGTGTGTGTGTGTGTGTGTGTGTGTGTGTATAGGACCTGTGGATTCCAGTAAGCAATTCTTAGGGACTAACAGACTACTTCAGAAGCACAGATGTGTGATAAAAACTTAATAAAGCCCTAACTTCCAAGCATTATCATCTGTTCTGTATCAGATCATCGCACTGACATCCCAGTGCTATACATCCCACCCAGACCCCAAGCTTCCCAATAAAGATACTTGATATGTATAGAAAGAATGTTCTTTCATATCTATTTTCTCATCTCTTGCCTTATGGTATTTTTTTTTCCTCCAGAAATAACACTCTTACAGTTTATATTGCTGCTGTTTCTGTCTTAATGAATTATAGGAGTACATTTTATGGTTTCAGGAACAGTCGTCTCAGGCAGTGAATCAACTAGCAGGCTTCTCTCCCTCATTCCTCTCCCCAGAAAAGAAATGAGAAGCAAAGCAACGCGCGTCTTCACAAATGATGTATTTCACTCTGATCACAGCAGTTTTACTCTTTCTCCTTTCACATCCCAGGCCCTGCAGGCTCCCGGGGCTCTGCTCCTGACCCTTCTTTTCTGATGATTGACAAAGGGGCTGTGCATCCGCTTGTTTTCAGAGGAAGGAAAAGGCTGTGCGCTCTGCCACCCCTCTCAGCACATACAGCGTGTTTGGAAGAATGCACCAGAAATCTCCACCTTCAGAGCCAATCAGCCCAAGAGAGATAGCTTCATTTTGGAATCCACAGTTCAAATATATTAAAGTTCCAGTTTACAGTGAAGGTTAAAGAAGTTTAGTGAAAGTCAGTTTTAATGAATGCTAGCTCCTTCTATGCACTTACCTCCAGAAAGTGTTCTGCCTGCTGTTCTCGATCCAATTTCCTTGAAGTTGTTGTAATCAGACCTGCGTAGAAATGAGAATATTTGACTTTTAAATATCTGGGGCAAGTAACTTATTGAGCATGGGAAGCAAATCCAGTTAAAGGAAAAGCAAAAATGATAGGGAACAGTAACTCTCCAATCCCCAGTGACCATCAAGATGGTCTCTGAAATTCTTACAATGAAATAAAAATTTACAAAGAAAACCTGAAAAATTTGTTCTGGTTCTGCTTACCTCAGTTAGGTACTGTAATCACTCTGGGGATGTAGAAACTCACTAAAGAACCATTGTTTTCCTGATAATGAGGAATTTCAATGATTCATTTGCATATGACTGAACTTCTACAGTAAGAACCTCATTAAAGATTTCAGAGTTCTTGAACACTAATAGGTTGTTGATGCTGATCAGAATCAGGCTATAAAACAGCACTTCCTTAGTTAACTTTTTAATGCTGATATAATTTTTTGTTACCCTTGACAAAGAAGGTTACTTCGGTAATAGCTACTTGTACACATAATTATTTCAAATTTAATAACTTATACATCAAAGACCTCACACCTGTAATTTTATCATTTTGTTTTATGTGTTGAAATCTTTACACAAAATCAGTTCCACACGGGAATAGCTCTGTATCGTTCCTTCGAGTGGTGTTTCCCGTAAACGAATCGCTCCTTTGAGTATAAAGACAAAGAAAAGGCAACGAGAAGCCACAATCTTCAAGGCTGCCCAATTTATTGCATCAATTTGTCTTTTGCAGGTTTTATTATTATTATTGTCAAATGGCAATTAGGAGGTCAAATTTATATTCCTTTTCTTGATGCTACAGTGTCCCCGAAGACAAGAGACTATGGACTGGGCTGATGGACAGAAAAGAGCAGAGAAAACCACATGTCAAGCTCACTCCCCACACTAGGAAGGTACAAGAAGTATGGAAAAGGCATTTTACCAAGATCTGCTGAGGAACTCAGGACCTCTAGCTTTTGCTTTACAGGTACATAGTGGGTGGAAGTACATGGGTTTTAGAGAAAGCCAAGAAGAGGTCCCAGGAGGTGAAATGGTCTTCAGAATAAAATCCCACTGGGGGTTGCATGTCTCTTTACAAAATGGCCCACTCCCCTTCACTCTCATCTGTCCACACTCCTCATGGGAGGAAAAGCTGCTGTCTTCCCATCCTGCAAATGATCTGCCTTTCCAGGAATTCTTTCTGGAACATGCCCCACCCCTACTGCTTTGCCTAAAAATGGTGCAAATTTAGCTCAGATGTTAGAGAGGTGACCTGTCTTCCAGGGTTAGGTGCCCATCTGGTATGTCCCCACCCAACCAGTACACTCCTCCATCATGGGTTTTTGCTCTGTGCTAGAATCCATTGTTCACATGTGTGTATTTCCCCACTAGACAAGTCGACAGAGTTCCGTCATCAGAAGGGTCTGCCTTTCATTTCCAAGCCCTGCTGTCCCCCCAGCCACTGGTCTACAGCAAAGAATAGGAACTTCACAAGTGCTCAGTTGACAAAAGCTGCTGCAGAGGAGATCATTTATATTCTAATCTTCAGTTTTGCTGCAGACTTAGAATGTGTTTCTTCAGGAAGGTACTGTTTTGTGTGCCAGGAGAGCTATCTGTAGGTGGACTGGGGGAGTTGGTTTCTTGTATTCATGCGAACCCACTTACAGAGCGCCTCCGTGTGAATGGCTCACTGCTAGGCACTCTTGGGATACAAAGATGAACTGCTATCTGAGATTTCAGAGCGAAGACTGGTATCAAGAGTTTCAAGTGGGAAAATCAGTAACTTCTCTGTCCAGACGGTCTGTGATCCGCCCCTCCCACCATGCCCAAGCCACCAGGAATTTTGGTAGAGGTATCCGTGAATGTGAATGAAAGCCCCTCTGGGCTTCCCCCTTCCCCCGCCTAGAATCTGGAAAGCCACTTATCCTGTGGGCCAGTGCAATATGTCCTTTGTGTGCTATCCAAGACATATAGTTCCATTTAATCCTCCTCCTGGTAATCATATCTCTGTATCTCTTATCTGTATTCCTTGATCCCTGTGCCTCAATGGTCTCAACTTCTGTGAGTTTAAGCAATCACTGTGTACCCTGCAGTAACAATACTAATCCTGTCTCTAGGGCAGGTGCAAAAGCAGTTAAAGATTTAACTGCACCACCCAACTTCCTCACTTTTGAAAAATACGACTGGGGCCCCTGTCAGTCAAGAGAGACAAAGGCAGAGCCAGAGGCAAAGGCAGAGTGCCTGCGAAGAGAGAAGCAGAGAGAGCAACAGAGACAGAGAAGCAGAGAGCAAGAGAAGCAGACAGAGAGCAAGAGAGACAGAAGCAGAGAGAGAAGCAGAGCAAGAGGGCCAGAGCCGGAGCCAGAGCCAGAGCAAGAGCCTGAGCCTGCTTCATAGGTCTCTCCTGACTGACCTCGCATCTGTCGGCTTCCATCAGATTTCCGTGTCCGTGTCATTATTTCGCCTGCCAGACATCCCGTGGTTCGGGACCCACATCTCTGCTGAGGCTGGTCCCTGGCAACACTTCTCTTCCCTAGCTGCCCATCAGAACCCCTCTGGGGAAACCCAGAAACTCAGATTCTGTGCCCCGACCCCATCCCTCGTTTACTGTGTCCAAGTCTCTTGGGATGATGTCTGAACAGGTGCTCTAATTCTAACAGAAGGCTCTGTGCCATTTCACTCTCCTTTGTTGAATCTCAGCATGACTTTCTATTGACATCAGTTTCTCTGCCCAGCCACATCCGAGAATGAAATGCATCGAGCTGCTTAGCATCTGGCTCTGTGTGTCTAGGGGTGTCAGGGATGAATGAGAGGGAGACGGAGATGGTGAGTGCTCTGGTGACTGAGGTGATAAGGGAGGAATAAAGGGGGGCACAGCTCTCTGGTTCGGACTGACTGAGGGTTGGTGTGGTCACACTAAGGGGCGTCTCACACACAAATCTGACGCCTTCTATCCAACAGGGTCACATGTCATGAAGGCACTGCCCAAGTGAGAAGTAATGGTCTTCTCAGACAGGGAAGGGAGGCTTTGGGAACCTCACCACCTTCACAGGGGGCATCCTCTGTGAGAGGTCACAGTGGCAATGAGAAACACATAGGCAGAGGCTATACATGGATAAAAGGGCATCAGCCTTCACTTTGCTGATTGCCTGCTGCTCTCCTAGCCACAAAAGACCAGGAGTCCTTTGCCCTCTATGACCCCCCCAGGACCCTTGTGTCATGTCCTCATAGGGTCAGACAGCTATGGCCCCCTGTGACATGCTGTGCACAGGGAAGAGGTCAGTCTTCCTCTCAATTCATCTTAGGATGATTTCTTCCTTTTCTTTCTTTCTTTCTTTCTTTCTTTCTTTCTTTCTTTCTTTCTTTCTTTCTCTCTCTCTCTCTCTCTCCCTCCCTCCCTCCCTCCCTCCCTCCCTCCCTCCCTTCCTTCCTTCCTTTCTTTTTAGGAAAAGCCACTCATTTGCACAATGCTTATGTGGGACTCAGAGCAGTGAGGCACCCCTGTCATCTGCATCCCATCACCAGGATGTGTTTTTCACATACTTATCAGCCAACTGAGAAAAAGAGACAGCCTTCTTGAAAAGTCTGCAAAACACACCTCAAGGGAACCTGGAGTGTGACAAAGCCTAGCAAACTCTGTTCCTAGAAAAAAGGCAAATAAAACTGTAGGTTTTAGATCTCCGTGTTTCCATTATCTTTATTTAAACACAGATAGATGGTAAAAGGCAGGTTAAAAAAAAAAAAAGAACTAAGTCAAAAGTGAATTATTGGTGGGAAATCAGCTGAGGTGGGGTGGAGGGTAGGAAACGCTCTTCGTGGAGACAAGGTTTCTTCTGGGGTGATGAAAATGCCCTAAAACTACAGACTCTGCTGATGGTTGCACAGTTCCACACACATTCTGAAAACCACTCAACTGTATATTTCAAATGGGTGAATGTCATTGTGTGTAAATTACATGTCCGTAAAGCTGTTTAAAAACCAGGAAGAGATCATAAACTCTGCCTTTCAGGATTTCTTTTTAAAGATTTTATTTATTTATTTGAGAGAAAGGAACACAGTTAGTGAGGGAACACAAGCAGGGGGAGAGGGAGAAGCAGGCTTCCCACTGAGCACAGTGCCTGATACAGGGCTTGATCCCAGGACTCTGGGATCAGGACCTGAGCCGAAGGCAGTCGCTTAATGACTGAGCCACCCAGGCGCTCCTGCCTTTCAGATTTTTAACAAGCCCCTCATGTTTGGAGAAGACAGACATTTAAAAATAAATGAATGAACGGATGGGTATGTTAGTTTAGGAATCAGGCACGAACAGGGATGGGGATGAATGGTGTCATCAGGTGTGTCTGTGGGGAGTCAGGGACATAAAAACAGTGAACAAAACGTTTGAAGGTTAAAGCCAGAACTGGCAGTTGTTTCTGCTAGGAAAGCATCCTTGTTATCAAGATGGGACCAGCTGCAGCAAGAAGGAACAAGAGCTCTCTTCTCTTGAAAAGATACACTTGGATGAGCTCTGGCCCTTAGCAGCACTGTTTTATCGGGAATTCGTCAAAATAGCTAATGCTGCACCTTTATTTTTAACAACTCTGTGGTCGCTGAATGTAGCTGGGTCTTAAAAGAGAGGCAAGAATAAAACAGAGCACTCTCTCTCTCTTCAGCTTTTCTGATGCATCATGGTGGAAGGCAACCCCATTGTGTAATCCCGGCAGGAGACAGGCGGGTACACCACACGTGTAACTGAGGACCCACTGGACACAGTAAATTAGGGACTGACATGATGAAATTGAATTTCAAAGATAAATCATAGGCGAGCTTTTGAATGTGGTTCGGAGATATAAACAAACACATCATTTGATATAATTACATATGCAAACCTCCAATTTAGGAGGGGAATTATGCCAGTGCTAAGTGAGTGATACTCACTCAAGGCGGGGGGGGGGTGGAGAGCATATGGCTGGAGCCATGCAATTACTTTAAAAATGACTAGTTTTGATTTTTTGTTGTAGAGATGGGGGACTCTCACAATCTCTCTGAGAAACAACCCGAGCACGAAAATGTCACTGAGTGTTCAAAAGAGAGCTCAGAGTGTTCTAAGTAGTTACGGTCAGAGAAGCCATACTTGTGGGATGACATCTTCCCCTGGCTTTTTCTCCCCGTGGGTGTCCTGGGTCACAGCTGTGTCATCTAAGTGTCCTGACATTCGCATTTTGTTTACGTGCTACTTGAAACAATGCAGGTTCTAGCTGCTTCGGTATAATTTTCCAGAACTGTTAGAAGCTGAGGTTAGTATCAAAAAAAGACAACTAGAATTATCAGCCCTGTGAGCTATAATTAGTACTAAGTCTGTCTTTCTTATCTCCATTTCCTCTGCTCTCTACTTCTTTTCCACCTACCCCCAGCTATGTGGTAAATCCCTCACCATCCTTCCAAAAGTTCACGCATTGCCTTTCTGTGGTCTTCTCTGACTTTGCTTCTGGCGTGTTTCAGGTAACCCATCTGCAGTCAGAATCCCCTTCTAGACCGCGGTTTCAAGAAGGCCGAGATTGTGGGGCATTTACCAGTTGACCTCAGGGACCTAGAAGTACCTGTCACAATTGTTAAACATATGAATACTACTATCTCGGCCCCCAGTATGTGGCTCTTTTTGTTAGTGAACCATTCCTAATATGATATAAGTAAAAGGGTAAAAAACAGATCTATTCACCTCATGTTCCTGGTACTTAACACAGAAGCTAGCACCTTGTAAGTAAAACTCGTTTGAATCAACAAACTTCAAGAACACCCCATGCTATTTTATACAGAGTGGCCATAATGGTCCCAAACCACGGGAGCTGAAGTGACCTGAATGCTGTATTTCATTCTTTGAGTAATTTCACGGTCTTCCTAATTTTTGGAATTCTCTTTCATGCTGAATGTTGGAAGTGTTTAGAACAATTTCTGACAGGGGCACCTGGGGGGCTCAGTTGGTTGAGCGACTGCAGTCGGCTCAGGTCATGATCCTGGAGACCCGGGATCGAGCCCCGCACCGGGCTCCCTGCTCGGCGGGAAGCCTGCTTCTCCCTCTCTCACTCCCCCTGCTTGTGTTCCCTCTCTCGCTGTGTTTCTCTCTGTCAAATAAATAAACAAAATCCTAAAAACATCAACAAAAACTCCTGACAGCCTTTCCTTTTTTTAAATTTTTTGTTGCTGATGAGAGCGTTTTAATCATTTAATGTTACGCACAAGGACTTTGTGGCTATTTCCGCGGTCTTCCACACCCTGGTTTCTGATTCACGCAGAAAGGCAGGCAGACGGTCATCTCCTAGCGGCCCACATGTGTTGAGGACTGCATGCCAGCCACTGTACCAAACTACTCACATCCATGCTTGCGCTGAATCTCACAGCAACGAGAGACAGGAACGATTCTGACTCCATTTATAGGAGGAAATTGACTTAAGCTGCCCAAGGTCACCAACCATTAATCCATCATTTGTACCAGGGACGCCATTCTGAACCCTCTTCACTATGTCCCCAGCAGATGAGGACGTGCGGTGGTGGCAAGCCGCTGCCTGGGAGCCAGGGGACCTGGGTCCGGGTCTCAGCCCTGTCAGTTACTTCATATGAGATCACAGGCGATGACACGGTTTCCCTAGGCCTCTGTTTCCTTACCTGGGAACATGCTAAGTCTCTTTTCGGTGTCAGGAGTCTACAGTAACACAAAAACATTAAAGGGAGATCATTCTCTGACCTCTCACTGACCCTGCTTTCTTCTTGGGGGACCTGAGCCCAGCTGAGCAGGACGTGGGTAAGTCATGTGCCCGAAGGAACAAGAGGGGCTGCGTTCTGGTTTTTATTTACCCATAAGATCTTTATACATTTTGAATATTACCTCCTTATTGGATACATCATCTGCAAATATCTTCTCTTATTCAATAGACTGCCTTTCTGTCTTGTTGATCGTTTTCGTTTGTTGCACAAAATCAACACTTAAGCACACACAGTCTCTCAAAAGGAGGAAAATGAAAACATCAGTTAACTATGAGTGTTTTTTTTTCAAAGATTTTATTTATTTATTTGACAGAGAGAAACACAGCTAGAGAGGGAACACAAGCAGGGGGAGTGAGAGAGGGAGAAGCAGGCTTCCCACTGAGCAGGGAACCTGATGTGGGGCTCGATCCCAGGTCTCCGGGATCATGACCTGAGCCAAAGACAGACACTTAATGACTGAGCCACACAGGCGCCCGGAGTGTGTGTTTTTAAGTGGAAAAAAAACCAGCCTTATTTATTCTCATGTTTATTACCTCTTCTATAAGATCCCAACTTCCAGAATTTCCATTTCCACCTTTCAGTTCAGCCCACGTGAAAGCCTTGGAATGTCACCATGGATTTATGTGTGAGCGTGAGGCTATGCACTGCATTTGGAGAATAACTGCAAATTTTGTTGCGAATACAAGTTCAAATGCAAAGATTCTTATAGGAAAAAATAAAGTTGGAGTGAAGACATCTATTAAGTTTGTTTTAAAGAAACAACCAGATAATATGTGTTCTTAGACTAAGCAATATACTTTTTTAAAAGATTTTCTTTATTTATTTGACAGAGAGAGATACAGCGAGAGAGGGAACATAAGCAGGGGGAGTGGGAGGGGGAGAAGCAGGCTTCCTGCCAAGCCCGGAGCCCAATGAGGGGTTCCATCCCAGGACGCTGGGATCATGACCTGAGCCGAAGACAGACACTTAACGACTGAGCTGCCCAGGTGCCCCTCTTTTTTTTTTTTTTTTTTTTTAAGATCGACTTATTTATTTGAGAGAGAGAGGGGGAGAGAATGTGGCGGGAGGGGCAGAGGGCGAAGGGAGACACAGAAGCTCAAGCGGACTCCCTGATGAGCTCAGAGCAGGGGTGGGCTTGACTTCAAGACCCTGAGATCATGATTTGGCCTGGAATCAAGAGCCAGACGCTTAACTGACTGAGTCACCCGGGCACCCCTAAACAGTATTTCTTTACAACGAAAAGAACCACCAGAGATAAAAACATACACGAGCTAAAGCACCGGCAGTGATGAGGTTAACAAAAGGGTCTGGAAACTGGCCTCCAGCAGACAAGCTTCTGAAGGAAGAGCTTTTCACATACACAGCGCTACTGTTACATTTTCTTGAGAAAGTCTGATGGGGAAATCACGGATGGGGCTTTACTCTGCAACCTGAGCTTTTCTTTATAAATAGTGACTTCGAAGATGCCAATAGGAACTTTAAAACTGTGAGGATGTATCCTGAACCAGGTATTAAGACCTTGTGGGTCACACGTGGTTCAGGGCTGGTGGCCTTCTGTAACCGATTAATTTCATTTTCTTTCTTTGCAAGCCAATGGATGGTGCTTCTCAAGTCTGCCTGAGCAGCAGGGAAATCGCAGGCAGGACTGTTCTGCCAGGAACACTTTCCTCCTTGGGTGCGGGATGCTGTAGCTGCCACAAGGAGCAAAGGGAGAAAAGCGAGCTTGTGCAGGAAGAGTGTGGAGGCGGGCATGCACCCTTGCACCTTCCCTTCAGGCCCCGGTAATGGATGGAGCTGGCCACGGCCTGGAAGGGGAGCTCTGAGGTTGAGGCAAGCCCTGCTCCCTCGCTGTAGCAGTCATTACGAACAAGATCGAGCAGTACCAATCATTATGGACAAGATCGATCAGGGGACTGGGGTCAAGGTGACTTGTCACCAGGGTGAAGGATAAGACGGTGGCCACCAAGGGAGGAATAATGAAGATGTTGTATGGTAGAGAATATCCCAAAGACCTCTTGTCTGAGTAATGCCCTCCCATATCATGTGGTCCTGCCACACACACTCACATACGCATGCACACATGCCCACACGTACATGCACGCAAGCGCACACACACACACACACACACACACACACACACGGAGGACTAGAGACGCTGTGCATAAGTCTGCTTTTCCCAGAGTACCTGGATACTTACCAGTCCCATCTGTTCTTCCCTGAGTTTCTCTCCTAATCACCAAACTTCATGGCTCTCCCTCCTAACCTCACATAGCCCTCTGGCTCTGCTTTCTGGTTTGGCCTAGATGAAAAAGGACTTATGCACCTGAAGAAGTCTCTAGGGGACTTAGCTAAACCCTGAATGCCATATTGGATTTCTTCAGAGAAATTAAGCTACAGATGGTGAACCAATATTAAGGATATTGTATGAAATGATGCCATCTTTAGGTGCCATTAACACACCACTGATTTGTGTGCTCAGATGGGAAATATGGTACACATCTCCCCCTTTCTCTTTCTGCCAAGATTTTCCTTTGCAGAATTCTGAATATTAGATGATCAAAAGAAGAAGAAGTAGTGGCTGGAAATGTAAATGACACTGTATGGATGGGTCCCCGAGATGACCTAGTTCGGGAAGCATGGGTACCAGCTAGCAGTGCACCAATCAGCACTCAGGTTCTGGCCTTAGGCTGTCTGGCTTTGCCTCTTGGTCCCACGCCCAGGCAACTTCAAGGTCTTTAGCAAGTTACTTAGCTTCTCTAAACAGCAGGGTCCTTCTCGGTAAAATGAGGATAATTAAATTAAATACTTGATTTAATATGCTTAGTTTGGTCTCTGGCACATATTAAATGCTCAAGTAATGTAACTCTTATTATGAGCTCCAAAAATAATGCCTATTGTACTGTTTGCATTCAAGGATCTAATCGTGCTTGCCTCCCATCTTGAGACTTCCCCCACCAGCGTGTCTGCACATCTGGGCCACAAAAATTGTAAAATTTCTACAACTCTCAATATCATCTGGCAGATAAGGAAATTGTGCTTGCATTGTGCTTAAGTAACTTGTTTAAAGATTTTTCCATCAGAAGTACTTCATCCACGCACTGTTAAATTTTACCGAGAAGGTATTATATATCCTTGCTGTTCAAAGTGTGGTATGGGTTACCAGCATCAGCATCACCAAGGAGCTCACTGGGCGTGCAAAAGTGTAGGCTCCTCCCAGACCTACGTGATCTGTATGTGCACTACATTTTGGGAGGTCTCGTTCAAGACCATGGCTTGTTTTCGTGCTTGGCAGTGCCTTGGAATCCTGTGGGGAGCATTAACACACACGGATGCCGGGGTCCCACGTTCAGGAGTTCTCAATTATTTGGGATGGGCAGAGGTCAGAGCATAGAGATTATTTTAAAAGCTCCAGGCGGTTCCAAAATTCAGCCGACAGTGAGAATCACTACATAGACAGTTTTTCTTGCTGGGTGATAAGGGGTAAGATAACTGGTTGGATTTGTTTTTGGCCTTATCCAAATGGTTTAGTTCTCCCACAATGAAAAATACTCCATTTTTTAAATACAAAAGAATTTAAAGGCCAATAAAATGCGGCTCCTGGCACATAGTCTCCTGTGTGTCTTCAACTGAATTCTACAGAGTTCTTTTTAAAATATATATTTCATTTATTTATTTGAGAACAATATGAGCACGGGGTGGGAGTGGGAGAGAAGGAGAAGCAGACTCCCCGCTGAGAAGCCCGAAGTGGGGCTCCAGATCCTAGGGCCCTGAGATCATGACCTGAGCAAAAAAGGCAGCTGCTTAACCGACTGAGCCACCCAGGTGCCCTTGAATGCTACCAAGTTCTATTCTGACTCCGCCCAGCAAAGGACTCAACCCCATGGTTGCCAGGTTTATTTTTTATCTTTTTTTAAATTAAATTTAATTTTATTATTGTATTAATTAATTAATTAATTAATCTGATCTATTTGAATTATTTATTTATTTGTTTGTTTGATATAGAGAGAGAGAGCAAAAGAGGGAACACAAGCAGGGGGAGTGGGAGAGGGAGAAGCAGGCTTCCCGCCGAGCAGGGATCCTGATGCGGGACTCAATCCTGGGACCCTGGGATCATGACCTGAGCCAAAGGCAGATGCTTAACGACTAAGCCACGCAGGCGCCCCTTGCCAGGTTTATTTTGACTTTAGATGGGACACATTCCTTGTGTCTACCCCTAATATAATGATTTATCTCAGCTACAGTTTGATGTCGTTCTGGCAACTTTCTTGTTGTTATGCCTCTCTTGGCTCCGTCTGGCCCTCAGGTAAACACCCGCTCGTGGTGATGCCATCTCTTCACCACAAGAGCATATTTGGACACAAGGCACATTGGGAGGAGACAAGAGGATACAACAGTAAAGCCTTTATGTGGCTCCCTGTGGCATCTGAGGAGGGAGACAGACACATATGCAAACAGCAGTGATACACGGTGTGATCGATTACACACCCTGGGGAAGTCCAGGTGCCTCGAAGTAAAGATGAACACTGAATCGTGTGACTGCAAAGTTTAAGGGAATAAACTGAATGTTGAATTTTCCCTGGGCCCTAAATGGTGAACAAAATTCCAACAGATGGAGAAGATGGAAAAAGCTGAAGTAGCAAATCTGTAGCTAGACCTGGGACCGATTAATGAGAAAGGTGAGTCTGGTTTTCAGTCTGGGCTCTCTGATTTCTTAGCTGTGTGACCAAGGGCAAGTTACACAACTTCTCTGATCTAAGTCGTGTAGTCTCTGAAATGGGGATAGATCACAGGCTCTGGGTAGCAAACAGTATAGATGAAGTGCTTGGCATAGGACCTTGCACTTATCAGGGCTATTTAAAAAAAGAAGTACCATCTATAAAAAGCGGTGCATTATCTTTTATTTTTATTAAAAGTCCTAACAACACTGTGATGCTATTTATAATTACATTCAAGAAGGATAAGCATCTACCTTTGCCTTGGGGCATGATCCCAGGGTCCGGGGATCAAGGCCCCATCGGGCTCCCTGCTCCACAAGGGGCCTGCTTCTCCCTCTCCCACTCCCCCTGCTTGCATTCCCTCTCTGTCAAATAAATACATAAAAATCATTTAAAAATTAAAAAATTAAAAAATTTAAAAGAGGGACAGCTTACTGTTTTCAGATGTGTCACCTCTGACAATGTCTGAAAATGTAATAACCAAGTCAAGTTTCCTTCTACTTAGTCAAATGAACACTACAAAGTTCTTTAATTCCTACACACTCCAGAGGTGTGAAAACCACCACTACATTCCCCTTGGAAATGATTTCACTGCAAATGATTTGTTTCTACATCTGTTTTCACGTGACAGATAAAATCAGAAGGTTGGAGAAAGTGCAAATTACTCAGAGGATGTGCAAAGTCTTGAAAACACATCTGTGCTTTGTAGGCATGCCATTCTCTAAGATCAGCTTTGCTCTGTGATCTGCAGAAGGTCTTGGGTAGGAGCAATGTTTTGCAACTCAATTTAAAAAAAATCTGGGAAAAATATCGCTTGTTATGGAGAGCTTTGAATGTTATCAGAAGACTGACAACTCTCCCCTTTTTTTATATCACACATGTTCCAGTTAATTTCCACATAATTCAATCCTTCCCTTTTGTCCTACTTTATATATACACTGTAAAACCTCATTATTTTGCATCCCACCTATATGAGAATTTGTAATAGTTCTGGGGCTAGTTGAAGTTTACCTTTGTACTACGGAGGTAAATTAATAGGGTGGAAAGGTCCCAGGGGAATATTTAATGTACTTGAGACAAACTATTTGCAAAGCACTTTAATTTAACAACCTCCATTTTGATGTTCTAATTGCAAATAGCCTATGTAACTATTCATTAGAGTCTGTCCAACCAGGTTTTTTGTTTGGCAATATTTTAATAGTTGCAATAACCTTATGTGTTGATTTGAAAGCAGTAAATGTAAGTTTCCTGAAAAATTCTAGAATCTGCATTTTCAACTGCTGTAAAATCCTCAACAAGAGTCTGAATTAATGGAATTTCATGGTCTCTCTGTGTTTTGGGAAGAAGAATGCTGAAATTCGTGCTTAATCATCTAGGAATGCAGCAACTTTGTACAAGTCTCTAAAAATCGTGTGTGTCTCCATTTCTTCCCCTGTAACACAGCAGTGATTTAATGGGGGGAGCGATCCCCTTTTCCTCACTAGGAGTAAAACACAATTTTTTTTCCCCCTCTACATATTTTTTCCCCTCTATAACTAGAATTGAAATAAAGAAGAGGTTAGAATCTTTTAGAACTTCTTGGGAAAAATTGCTGTCTCCAATCAGTGAAGAGTTGTATGCTCCTTATGGTCTTTTATATAAGTCTTTATGAATGACTGCATTCTAGTTTTATCACTGTATTCTGTTTACATGTTTGTCTCCCTCAGCAGACTTTGATCTCTCCAGGGCAACTATGTTTTTATTCATTTAATGTTTACTGAAAAAATATAGGAACCATGCCGCCTAGTTGGTTCAGTCGGTTAAGCGTCTGCCTTTGGCTCAGATCATGATCCCAGGGTCCTGGGATCAAGTCTCACATTGGGTTCCTTGCTCAGAGGGGGAGTCTGCTTCTTCCTCTTGCTCTGCTGCTCCCCCTGTTTGTGCTCTCTCTCTGTCAAATAAATAAAATCTTTAAAGAAATATAGGAACCTAGGTTAATCTTTGTATACCCATGCCTAGCAGAGTGCCTGGTGTATGGATGGGGATCAATCAGTATCAGTCTATTGGAGGAACAAGCTATACTATTGAAAATGTGTATGAAAGTGTGTGTGTACCACCACCCAAAGCAGGTGATGGCCCATTATCTATGGGAATGATCGCTCAGCATTTATACTACAGCTTGTAAAAGCACCCATGTCTTTCGGAAAAAGCTTCCAAATAAATTTCAAAATGGAATTATGTGCTGTGATAATTATTATTTTGGGTTTTTAACGCAAAATGTTACAAGTTCATAGAGCCATGTTTTTTTTGGATTGCATGTCAGAGTCTGCAGTCTGTGTGGTTAATTGAGGTTAATGGGGGGAAATGGCAGATTGCCAATGCTAATGAGTTTTTCTTGACTCTTTCTAATATGTGTTTTATTTCTCTTTTGCCGTTACTTTTTGTTTAACTGAATTATGTTATTTATCCAAGAACCTGTCACATATAAGTAGGGCTGCTCACTGCCTGTCAAGAAAGGGCTCAGCCCACGTTTCACTTCCCAAAGAACATTATAAGTGCGTATGTGGGGGTGAAAAACAGGAAGTCTCTGACTTCTCTAGGTCAGCAAGGTGCTCCGCAGTGATTATCAAAGTGGAGGACAAGTCAAAGGGCCCCGTAGGATCACACTCCCGGCTAGAATCTGATGGATTAATCCTTCCAACACAGAGCCAGTAATCTAGTAAGGAGTGTGCCAAGGGGGCACCTCTGTCATGTTTTACCACAAGGGTGACTTAGGTGGTCATTTTAGCTTCTTGTTCAGAGGGAATCATTGAAAGAGTAAGGTTGCGGGAAAATCAAAGAGCAGCAAGTACTAGCTCATGGCATGGGGGTTAGTGTGGCGAGTGGGAGGAGGTGGCAGCCTTGATGACAACCGCAGAATCTGTCTCTAGATCTTGTTTATTCCATATTTATCCAGAAAATCAACACAAATATGTATCATTTATTGAGAACTAGACAATCAAGTAACCAACTCTGTGGGACTCCTAAATTTGTGCCCTTAACCAGCATACTGTAACTATTTGCTTGGTTTTCCTTTACTGGTTCCCTTAGGAGAGGGAGCAGAAGCTTGTTAGAAGTTTTCCTCCCACTTCAGTGATGAGAAATGGACAGCTGACCCTGGCAAACTGAAAATTAAAGGCTGCTGCTGCTGGTGGGTGTGCTGGGCACTTACGTTCAGGTGTCTCTGTCTTTTCCTCCTCTCTTTGTTGGCATCCCAAAGTTGACCTCCAAATCCTCCCACAAAGTCAGCAGAGGAAGCCCAAAGCACAGTTGCAAATGTTTGCTCTACATTTTTAGCAGTTTCACATTCCGTCTTTGGGGCTAACAGTTTGTAATGGGTGGGTACACAAGAGGGACCCATTTAAAAACCCACTGGCCAAATAAACATGCCACCCAGATTAAAAGAAAATGTCATCTTCTTTGTTGGCACTCTGAGAATTTCAGTCTCTTCTGTACAAATGGCTGAGCCTACACAGCCTAAGAGTAGAATTTTAAGCCATTCACAATACTGTGTCAGTCCTTTCTCAGTGAAAATGAGCTCAATTCTACTGTGGTTATAATTAGTGGATAATTAGTACTTGTATATTCCGATGCTACATGTCATGGAACTTGGCGCCTGGTTTAGCATCCATTCCACAACATTATTTAGTTTTGCTGCAATTTTAATTCTTTTGAGTCACGTTGGTGTCCTAGCACTGGAGAACTTGGAGCTCAAGCAAGAGAGACTAAAGTTTGAGCTTATATTAGTGGGTTTCATTTTTCATGGAAAAGAAAATCGTTGGAAGGCCTTGCATTAAGGAACCAAAGCAGTGGACAGGACCACGTGTAGGATGCATTTCATAGTCTCAGCAGCCGTTCTGGGCTCTGGGTTTTTAATATGACATGAGGTACTGACAGTCTATTCTCTTTGCAGACTTGGTACCAACGTACCCGCCTTCAGAGAAGGCTGGGAGTAATAGGGAGCAGGCAGTGAATACATGATTGTAGCCAAATGGTCCAAGACTCAGGTAGAATTACACAGAAAGGTAACGTGGGACCCAGAGGGGTCTTCCTTGAACTCCTCCTGGGAGAACCAGGAGAGGTTTCTCAGAATGAGGTCTCGGGTTGGAATGAGAAGTCTGTCAGGTAGACGAGGAGAAGG
>PITA01026017.1:0-23374 GCA_004023965.1 Spilogale gracilis
AATCTGCTGTTATTCCTCACTCACAGAGCACTTTCGTTTTGGGGTATTTGTTTTCAATGTTCAGCTCTGCGGGCTTCCTCCCCCACTCCCCTGTCTCTGGGGGCAAGCCTCCAGACCCTCTTATTTGTTTCTACCTTTTTGCCGATGTTCTTTGTCTCTCGTGGTGGTCCAGAAGTGGGAAATATCACATTTCAGGCTGGTTTCATGGGTGTTCACAGTGGTCTTGTAGTGGTTTTTTTGCTGGAATTCAGCTCTCTTCAGGGAACTCCCCGAAATGCGGTCACCTGGCCTTCCGCCATCTGGACCCCCTCCCACAAGTTATTTTTTATTGCGGTATAACTGACATACAATATTATATTAGTTTCAGGTGTGCAACATAGTGACTCAACATTTGTAGACATTGTGAAGTAATCACTGCAATAAGTCTCGTTATCGATGTCACCATAAAAAAGTTAATATAATAATATTAACTATTCCTCATGTTGTATGTTATATTCCTGACTTATTTATTTAATAACTGGAAGTTTATACTTTTGATCCCCTTTACTCATCTCATCCCTCCAACTCTCTTCCTCTCTGGCAACCACCAATCTCTTCTCTGTATTTACAAGTTTGCATTTTGTTTTGTTTTGCTTGATTATTTTGTTTTTTAGATTACACATATAAGTGAAATCATGCACTATTTGTCTTTGACTTATTTCACTTAAGCATAATATCCTGAAGGTCCATCCACGTTGTTGCAAATGGTAAGATTTCATTATTTTTATGGCTAAAAATTTTTTATGGCTAAAAAATAATGAAATCTTACCATTTGCAACAACGTGGATGGACCTTGAGAATAATATACACAATGGAATATTTCTTACATGTATACCACATCTTCCTTATCCATTTACCCACCAATGGAAACTTAGATTATTTCCATATCTTTGCTATTATAAATAATGCTGCAGTGAACATAGAGGTGCATATATCTTTTCAAATTAATGTTTTTGCTTTCTTAAGAGAGATATCCAGTGGTAAAATTGCTAGTCATGTGGTAGTTCTATTTTCCATTTTTAGGAAACTCCAGACTGTTTTCCATAGTGCCTGCACCAATTTACATTCCTGTCAACAGTGTAAAAAGGTTCCCATTTCTCTACATACTCAACAACACTCGTTATTGCTTGTCTTTTTGACAGCCATTCTGACTGGTGTGAGGTGATATCTCATTGTGGTTTTCATTTGCATTTCCCTGAAAATTAGTGATGTTGAGCATCTTTTCATGTGTCTGTTGGCTATCTTCTTTGGAAAAATGTCTATTCAGATCTTCTGCCCATTTCTTAAGTGGATTGTTAGCAGATTTGTTTGTTGGCGATTTCCTTCTCCTCCCATTTGTTGATGATTTCCTTCACTGTGTAAAAGCTTTTTAGTTTGATGTAGCTCTGTGTACTTATTTTTGCTTTTGTTCACTGTGTAAAAGGTTTTTAGTTTGATGTAGCTCTGTGTACTTATTTTTGCTTTTGTTTTCCTTGAGTTTGGAGTCAGATTAAAAAAAATCAGTAAGACCTATGTCAGTGAGCTTATTGCCTATGGTTCCTTCTAGTTTTATGATTTCAGGTCTTACATTCACGTCTTTAATCCATTTGGAGTTAATTTTTATATATGGTGGAAGATAGTTGTTCAGTTTCATTCTTTTGTGTGCAGCTGTCCAGTTTTCCCAATGCCATTTGCTGAAAGACCATCATTTTCCCATCGTATACTCTTGTCTCTTTTATCACAAAATAATTGTCCGTGTATGCATAGGGCTTATTTCTGGCTATTCAATCTGTTCTATTAATTTGTCTGTTTTTAGGCCAGCACCATACTGTTTTGTTTACTATAGCCTGTAACACAGTTTGAAAACAGGGAGTGTGACACCCCTGACTTGATTATTCTTACCCAAGAATTTTTTGGCTCCTTGGAGTCTTTTGCAGTTCCATTCAAATTTTCAAATTATTTTTTCCAGTTCTGTGAAGCATGTCATTGGAATTTGGTAAGGGTTGCATTGAATCTGTAGATTGCTTTATGTAGTATGGACATTTTAAAAATAATAATTCTTCCAATCCATGAGGATGGAACATATTTCAATTTATTTGTGTCTTCTTCAATTTCTTTCTTCAACGTCTTATGCTTTTCAATGTATAGGCTTTCCACCTCCTTGGTTTAATTTATTCCTAGGTCTTATATTCTTTTTGACATAATTATAAATGAAATTGTTACCCTAATTTCTCTTTATGATAGTCTTTTATTACCGTATAAAAATGCAACAGATTTTTGTATATTGATTTGTACCCTACAGCCTTAATAAATTTGTTTATTGGGTTTTGGGGGGTTCTTAAGGAATTTATTTATTTATTTGATAGAAAGAGATAGTGAGAGAGGGAACACAAGCAGGGGGAATGGGAGAGAGAGAAGCAGGCTTCTCACTCAGTAGGGAGCCTGATGGGGCGCTCGATCCCAGGACCCCAGGATTATGACTGAGCGACCTCGGCACCCACTCAATTTGTTTTTGTTTTACTTCTTTCTTTCTTTCTTCCTTTCTTCCTTTCTTTCTTTCTTTCTTTCTTTCTGTCTTTCTTTTCTTTTCTTTTCTTTTCTTTTTTTTTGTGCTAACAGTTTTTGGTGGCGTCTTTAGGGTTTTCTATATACAGCGTTATGTGATCTGCAAATAGGGAGAGTTACTTCTTCCTTTCTTATTTGGATGCTTTTTATTTCTTTTTCTTGTCTATCTGCTGTGGCTAGGACTTCTAGTGCTATGTTCAACAAAAGTGGCAAGAGTAGAAATCCTTGTCATGTTCTTGATTTTGGAGGAAAATATTTCAGCTTTCCAACATCGAGTATGATACTAGCTACAGGCTTGTTATATATGGCCTATATTGTGTTGAGCTACATTTTCTCTGTATTCACTTTGTTGAGATATTTTTTAAAGATTTTATTTATTCATTTGAGAGAGAGAGAGAGAGAACAATAGTGAGCATGAGCAGAACAACAGTGAGCATGAGCAGAGGGGTGAGGAGAGGCAGAGGGAGAGGGAGAAGCACACTTCCTGCTTAGCCAGGAGACCCACGTGGGGCTCAATCCCAGGACCCGAAGATCATAACCTAAGCCAAAGGCAGACAATTAACCATCTGAGCCACACAAGCATCCCTAGAGTTTTTATCATAAACGGGTGTTGAATTTTGTCAAATGTTTTTCTGCATCTACTGAGATGATCGTATTATTTTTATTCTTTATTTTGTTAATGGGCTGTATCACACTGATTGATTTGCAGATGATGAACCATCCATGCATTCCTGGAATAAATCACACTTGATCGTGGTATATGATTCTTTTAATGTATTGTTGAATTCGGTTTACTAATATCTTGCTAAGGATTTTTGCATCCATATTCATTAGGAATATTGGCCTATATTTTTTCTTTTCTTTTCTTTTCTTTTCTTTTCTTTTTTGAGGGCTATCTTTGTCTTGCTTTCGTATCACGGTAATGCTGGCCTCATATAATGAGCTTGGAAGCATTCCCTCCTATTCAGTTTTTTGGGAGATACTGAGAAGGGTAGCTATTAATTCTTCTTTGAATGTTTGGTAGAATTCACCAACAAAGCCATCTGGTCCCAGACTTTTCTTTGTTGGGAGGTTTTTGATAATAGATTCAAACCCCTTAATAGTTATATTTTTTTATGATTCAGTCTTGGAAGATTATATGTTTCTAGGAATGTATCCATTTCTTCTAGGTTGTCCAATTTGTTGGTATATAATTGTTCATAGTAGTCTTATGATCCTTTGTGTTTCTGTGGTGTCAGTTGTAACTTCTTTCATTTCAAAACCACAATGAGAGATCACCTCACTCCAGTCAGAATGGTTTGTATCAAAAAGACAAGAAATAACATGAGTTAGAGAGGATGTGGAGAAAAGGAACTTTCATGCACTGTTGGTAGAAATGTAAACTAGTGGTGTAGTCACTGTGGAAAACAGTATGGAGGTCCCTAAAAAAATTAAAATAAAAACACTATACGATTCCATTGTTGAGTATTTACCTAAAGAAAATAAAAACATTTCTGATTTTATTTATTCCAGCCTCCTCTCTTTTGTTTGTGAGTCTAGATAATGATTTGTTAATTTTGTTTAGGTTTTCATAGAACCAGCTCCTAGTTTCATTGATCTTTTCTATTGTTTAATAATTTCTATTTCATTTATTCTGCTGTGATATTATTTTTATCCTCCTACCAAATTTGGGTTTCATTTATTCTTTTTTTCTAGTTCCTTTAACTGTAGTGTTAAATTGTTTGAAATTTCTCTTGTTTCTTGAGTTTGGGCTATGCTATGAAGTTCATTGCTATGAACTTTCATCTACTAACCTCTGTGGTGATTCCCATAGATTTTGGTATGTTATATTTCTGCTTTCATTTGTCTCTAGGTACTTCTTTTATTTCTCCTTTAATTTATTTTATGACCCAGTAGCTATTCTGTAACATCTTGTTTAGTATCCACATATTTGTAGTTTTTCCTGTGTTCTTCTTATAATTGACTTCCAGTTTCTTACCATTGTAATCAGAAAAGGTGCTGGATATTATTTCAGTCTTCCTGAATTTATTAAGACTTGTTTGTAGCCTAACATGTGATCTATCCTGGAAAATGTTCTATATGCACTTGAGCAGAATGTGTATTGTGCTGTTGTTAGATGGACTGCTTAAGTCCATCTTACAAGGTATAATTCAAATCCAAAGTTTCCTTATTGATTTTCTGTCTAGATGATCTAATCATTGATGTAAGTGGAATGCTAATGTCCCCTACTATCATTGTATTTCTGCCAACTTCTCCCTTTAGGTCTGTTAATATATGCTTTGTACATTTTGGTGCTCCTATGGTGGGTGCATATACACTTATAAATGTTATAATTTTTGTTAGAATGACACCTTTATCATTATGTAGTATTCCTCTTTGTCTTCTATTATGGTCTTTGTTTAATGTCTATTTTGTCTCCTATGACAATACATACAGCATCTTTCTTTTTGTTTCTATTTGCATAGCATGTCTTCTTCCATTCCTTCAGTTTCAGTCTGTCTATGTTCTTCTGATGTGAGTCTCCTGTAGTGAGAGTATAAATAAATGGGTCCTTTTTAAAAATCTGTTCAGCCACTCTGTATCTTTTGATTGGAGAATTTAGTCCATTTAAAGCAATTGTTGATAAGTATGAACTTATTGACATTTTGTTAAAATTATTTTCTGGCTCTTTTTATAGTTCTTTGTTCCTTTCTTCTTCTCCTTCTCTCTTCCCTTGGAATGTGATTAATTTCTTTAGGGTTATGTTTAGATTCCTTTATCATTTTCTTTTGTGTATCTACTCTAAGTTTTTGATTTGTAGTTAACATGAGAGACACATATATCATCCTATGTATATAGCAGTCTATTTTAAGTTAATAGTAATTAAATTTGAACACATTCCCAAACTACATTTTTACATAGCCCAGGTTTGTTTTTGATGCCATATTTTACATCTCTTTTTAAATGTATCCCTTAACAAATTATTGAAGTTTTAGTTAATTTTACTACTTTTGTCTTTTAGACTTCACAGTGGCTTTATACATGATTAATCCACTGCCTTTACTATATATTTACTTCTTCCAGTAAGATTCTTACCTTCATATATTTTCTTAATTAGTGCCATTTCTTTTCAGCTTAAAGAGGTCCCTTTACATTTCTCATAAGGCCAGTTTAGCAGTGATGAAGTTGTTCAGCTTTTGTTTGTCTGGAAATCTTTATCTTTATCTCTTTATGATTCTGAATCATAACCTTGCTGGGTAGAGTATTCTTGCTTGGAACTTTTTTCCATCTAGCACTTTGAATATGTCATGCCACATTCTCTGGCTTGCAAAGTCTCTGCTGAATAATCTGCTGATAGCCTTATGGGGGTTCTCTTGTGTGTAATAAATTGTTTTCTCTTACTGCTTTTAAGACTCTCTCTTTATCTTTGACTTTTGACATTTTAATTAATGTGTCTTGGTGTAGACCTCTTTGGGTTCATCTTATTTGGAACTCTGGGCTTTCTGTACCTGGATGTCTGTTTCCTCCTCTGGGTTAAAGAAGTTTTCAGCCATTATTTCTTCAAATAAATATTCTGCCCCTTTCTTTCTGTTCTTCTTCTGGGACCCCTCTAATATGAGTCCTACTCCACTTGATGTTGTCTCATAGGTCCCTTAAGTTATCTTCACTTTTGAAAATTCCTCTTTTCCCCCTGCTCTGAGTAAGTCCCATTGCTTTGTCTTCTGACTCATTGACTCATTCTTCTGCTTCATCCAGTAAGCTGTTAAACCATTCTAGTGTATTTTTCAAATCAGTTGTTATATTCTTCGGCTCTGTGACTTCTGTTTGTTACATGCTTTTATTTTCTATCTATTGAAGTTCTCACTGTGTTCATCCATTCTCCTCCCAAGTTCAGTGAGCATCTTTATGACTCTTTGAACTCTGTATCACATAGTTTATTTATCTCCATTTCACTAAGGTCTTTTTCTGAGGTTTTGTCTTGTTCTTTCATTTAGAACTTATGTCTCCATTTCCTCATTTTGCTTAATGCTCTGTGTTTGTTTTTATGTATTAGGTGAAAATCCTATGTTGAAGGAGTGATGCTGTGTAAGTGATTTATCTTATTGTTCAGCCTTGCCCTAGATCTTAGAGGTCTCTTGAACCTTTGTGATTGCCTAAATTCCCTGATTTACTCTTGATATACGCTTGTTGTTGAGAGTATGTCAAGACCTATCAGTGTTACAGGGAAGGAATTTCATTTAGCATGTAGTTTCAGGCTGACTGGAAGCCAGACCCTCAGGCAGCAGCTTTTAAAGTATGCAAATACAAAGTCCTGTGGGGCCACAGTTGTAATCCTTGCTGACCTCTAGACCAGGGGATCTGAAGGTGTCCCTTGTACAACAGTTGTAAAAACTGAGGTTCCAGACAAATGCATAAGTTCCTTTCTGGGAAGTTCTCAGGCTGCAGCAAGGCCAAGAAGGTGAACAAGGATATTGTCTTCCTGTTTCCTTTCCCTAGAAGCATCTCTTTAGTCTCTAGATGTGTGAGAAACCTGAAGCCTCTCCCTCAAGCTGAAACAACAGGCTAAGTAAATAGGACTTTTTCACAGGAAGACTGGGGTTATGTTTCAGTCAGTCTGCTGTCTGTGCAGTGCCCTGGGGGTGATGGCCTGCCAAGAACTGTCTTTCCAATTGTTGCATTCCCATGGAATGATGTTTGCAAGTTATGAAATATAGTTTAAGAAAGCAATCATGTTAACTCTCAGTTTGTGCAAAATTTTAAGGATATAAAGATCTACCCCTCCCCTTTGCACAAATGATGTTCCAGGTAATAAAAATATAAATAAATCTAAAAACTACTGGCTCGATTCAGTATTAATTTATTTTTCTGTTCTTTAATAACACATAAAGAGCCACGTAGATTGTCAAATACAGCATAGTGTATTGGACTAAACACTGAATTCAATAAAGGAAATCTAGGGTTATTGAACTGTCTCAGCTAACTACATAGCTCTGTGATCGTTGACAAGCTCATTAACAACTCTGGGTTTCTGGGGTGGTTTTTGATCTTAAAAAACCACTTGGAAAGTGATGAGAATTTGGATAAAAATTCCTTTTTCCTCTACCAGCTCTGAAAATCTATAAGTATCAGAACTCATTTTGCTATTTTGGATGTTTGATTTTTTTTTTCTCTTAAATTACAATTAGTGGAATCAGATCATCTATAATGACAACTTTAGAGCTACTAGTCTTTTTACACAATAACGTACATATTACATTTTTAAATGCTTTGTAAAAATTCAAGGTAAGTGCTTATTGTATTGAAGCAATAAGCCATTCAGAAAAGAATTTCATATTTAAAAAGGTATCAGGGGCGCCTGGGTGGCTCAGAGGGTTAAAGCCTCTGCCTTCAGCTCAGGTCATAATCTCAGGGTCCTGGGATCGAGCCCCACATCGGGCCTTCTACTCAGCAGGGAGCCTGCTCCCCCCCACCACCTGCCTCTCTGCCTACCTGTGATCTCTCTCTCTGTGTGTGTCAAATAAATAAATAAAAACTTTTTTAAAAAGGTATCAAAGTTCTGAAAAGGTAAAACGTATCACTGAGGTATACAGACATAGTAACATAAGGAAGCAATGAATACCTCCTATAGTTAGGGCAACTCTTAAGCTAGGCAGTCTTAGTAGGGGATTTCTTGAGAGAAAAATCCATAGCAGTGTTTTGAAAAGACAATCCCTGGTCAGATAATAGGATAGGGTGATTATTTGAAGTAAATTCACCCCTCTTCTCTACCTTCCTTTCTATCATCCTAGTTGAAGTCACTATCATTTGTTGCCTGAACTAATTGAGTAGGCCCCTACCTGCTATCCTGCCTTGTACATTTGTGCACAAACAAATCATCCTCTATTCATGATCCAAAATTATAATATAGTTATATTTTAAAAAATAAAATATCAGATTATGCAACATTGCTGCTTGAGACTCTTAAATGGCTTCCCTCTGCACTTGAAAAACAAAATCTGGGGCTGCCTGGGTGGCTTACTCAGTTAAGTATCTGCCTTCTGCTCAGGTCATGATCCCGGGGTCCTGGATGGAGCCTCATGTCAGGCTCCCTGCTCAGTGGGGAGTCTGCTTCTCCCTCTCCCTCTGCACCTATCCCTGCTCATGCTCACTCTCTCTCCTTCTCTCGAATAAATAAATAAAATCTTTAAAAAAGAAAAGAAAAGAAAAATAAAATCCAAAGTCTTGTCCATATCCTAGGACCTGCCTGACCCCACCTTTGCCTACCTCTCTGGAGTAATTTACAACATGTTCTTCTCTCTTGATCTCTGCATTCCAACCATAATGACACATGCTGTCCCTGCTTTAAGGAACGATTCCCCTTCTTTTATCTAGTGAACACCATTCTTCAGATCTTAAGTTTAAGTCAGTTCCTCAGGAAAGCCTTCCCCAATTCAGTTGATTTCTCTTCCTGGGTGCTGTCAGGACAAGAAAGCACTCTTTCCTCATAGCATGCCCTACTGTTTATAACTATACACTTGTTTGACTAAATCTGTCTTTCTTACTGGACAGCAGCTTCTTGGAGGGCTGAACCAGATCCATCTTCTTCACTATTATACATCTTGCATGTAACACATAGTAGACAACCAACAGATTTATGGTATATTTTGAATGAATAAATTAATAGATTGCCTTAAAGACCAGGGTTAGGTCTTATTCGCCAGTGCTTAACAAAGTGTTCAACATTTAGTCTGTATTCAATAAATGTTCATTAGAATACCAATGGCCCCCAAACGAAAGGAAGTTGGATTGTTTTCCTAGTTATACAATTGTCAGGCATCACCATAAATGTGTTTCTAAAAGCCTCTTTATTGCTTTTGTTGGGGTGCATAAATGATTGCTTATCAGAGCTGGGCTTACAGAGGGACTGTGAAGTCTAGGAGTTGAGCAAGAAATTCTCACCTCTAAAAGTCTGCTCCATTCCCCTCCCCAACCAATACCCAGATTTTAGTTGTCTATGAGCAGCAGCACAAATGAAAATGCTTACACTACAAGGCAAAAGAAAAAAAAAGAATAGGATTGTGATGAAGTGTTTTTCTGATCAGAAGAATGGAGATGACATGCTACTTACAATTTCCTTTTTAAATTACTTGTTTTTTCATGTAAAAGTCAAAAGGTTGATTTATGAGTTTGTATCCATTTGTGAGATCACATCATTGAATCCATTTGCCCAAGCACACCCTCTCCCCAGGGTTCCTTGCAACACCTTCTTGAAGATGCAAGGTTCTTTGTCAATTGAAAAGAAAAAAACAGATGCAGACAATTTTAGAATACCAGAATTACCAGTATGCTGAGATATCTTTATATGTGAACTCAGTTACATTTGGATCATTAAAACTGATCGCAACAAAATTAATTCACACTAGTGATAACAGTCACCTTTAACTTGATGCTTACCCTATTTCAGAAACTGAGTTAACTTAATCCTTACAACAATCTTATGGGGTAGATATATTTTATTTAGATTCGTGTTTACAAATAGGAAACCTGCAATATAGAGATGCTAAACTACTTTCTGAGTCACAATTTTAATGGGTTCTCTAGTTCCAAACACACAAAGGACACTGTTACTGCCAGTTGGCTTACTGGGCATGTGCTTATTTCTTGTTTAGTAATTTGACTCCTGTCTCACCCTCTTCCCCTCCCAATCCATAAAACAATGCTTATTTTTGCTTCTCATTGTCACTGCTTTGGTAACCTACCTCCCATGCCAATGACTGTATCAAAGAATTATTCTGAACCACTCAGAGACATGATCTCATCATGGATGGATTTTAATTTCATGTTTTTGTCCTGACAAGGCAGTAGATTATATGTAATATTCATGTCTCTTTCACAGTAAACACTTTGGAACAGAGAGAGAATAAGGTGGTTCAACGAAAAGAGCTCATGTCTGAGATTCGAGCTCCCAGTCCCCCACAAACCAGGTGTATTATCTTAGGCAAACCACTTAACCTCCCAGCTTCTCAATTTCAGATTTGAACAAGTTGAATCTCTTCTAACAATAACTGCTCTGGGTATATGATTTCTCCTGTAACTAAAATCCACCTTTGAAATTTGGTGAAAAGATGTAAAACGAAGTCATTGTCATCTTATTCTGGGCACTGAACAAAACAAAAACAAAAAGAGTTAATGATCCTTTACCATGGCCATCTACACAGATCACTGAAGGACTAGAATTCAGAAATAACAACATCTCAATATAATAATAATAATAATAATAGTAATCCTTTTTCCCTTTTTCTAACCATGACACAATGCACCCTAATTACTTGGTAAGCATAGATATAGGATAGGAGTCATATATAAGCACAGTGTTCCATACATACAAGTTTCTTAATAAATCGTATTTAATGAATACATGGATACTGCTGAATCCTCCTAGCATACATGTCTACCTAATTCCCAATGGATCCAAATATCATGTCTTCCAAATTCAAATTTAGTTGCCCTTAGATTTTCATTCAAAGGGCCACAATCTATCCAAAAATTTGTCAGTGTGTCTATTCTACACAAAGGTTTATAAAGCCATGGTTGAGGCAAATGTGAAGTGACATAACCCTAATAAACAAAACAGAAATGAGCCTGAGTAAACAAATATAGTCTACATAAGGATAATATCTATGTTTGTATTGTTCAACATCATATTCCCATTACTTAGTACAGTACCTGAAACATAGATTATCAGTAAATATTTATTGAGTTATTTTGTGCAATATAGCTCTGTCACCTCTCTCCCTGTTGATCATCAAGATTGATTTGACATGTATCAGTAAGGAGACTATTACAGTGCATCAGATAAGAGAAGTACTTTCACTTTTAAGAATTGTACACAGACTTTCTACTCTATATAGCAGAATCAGTGAACTTTTTCTAGAAAGGACCAGATAGTAAACATTTTGAGCTTTGTGGTTCATCTAAGACACGTAAGTGGTTCATAAATCTTAGTGACTCAACTCTGCTATCATAGCACCAAAACAGCCATAGATGATAAATAATGAATGGACAGGTCTGTGTTCCAGTAAACCTTTATTCATAAGAACAACAGAAAGTCTACTGTTGGCCAGTAGGCAGTAGTTCACTGATCCCTAATAGAGAGGAATTTGCAAAGTAACTATAACTTCATAATCTAACTTCTTTCATCTAGGCTAACACTTCTCAATATTTTGGTCTCAAAATCTCTTTATACTCTTAAAAGTTGTTGAGGACTCCAAAAAGCTTTTTGGTTTATATAGGCTATATCTATCAATATTTATCATATTAGAAATTAAAACTGTGAAATTTTAAAATAGATTGATTTTTTAATTCATTTAAACAATAATAAACCAATTATGTAGTAACATAAATTACATTTTCATGAAAAGTGAATATATTTTCAAAATTAAAAAATTGTGAAAATAATGGCATTGTTTCACATTTTTGTGACTCTTATAAGTTAATAGAAGACAGTACGATTTTCTTACCCGTTTTCGCATTCAATCAGTTGTTTGGCTGAAGTATATAAAGAACATCCAACCTTACACAGATATGTATGTGGAATTGGAAAAGCATTTCAGGTCCCCTGAAAGGGACCCATGTACCCCTAGGCCTCCTAAGACCACAGTTTGAGAACTGATGTTTCACACCTATAAAGTAGCACATGGAAAAATAGGTAAGCAAGTGGCTCTGAGTGTGATTGTGCCTTAACTACAGTGTTTTCCCATAAAAACTCTATTATTTCCTACCTCTTTCCTTATCCCCCTCCGGCCTCATTACTAACAACACTAACATTGGTCCACCTCACTTCCTAACAATGCTTTAAAAGCTTTTACCCACAGTACAACTGGCCCTCTGAGACCACCTGGTAGAAAGCAGGAGAACAAGACCCCTAAACAAGGGCTCCAAATCAGTATTAGCGAAGGCTGTTGATCAACACCCAAGGATAGAAAAGCACTGCACAGTTAGCTAGAGATCAGAAAAGCCTGGAGTTTCCGGGGTGGGGAGGGGATGGGAAGGAATGGAAAACAAACTAGCACTTATAGCTAGCGCTATGATTTGTTCTACGAATATGAGCTCATAACGACCACAAGAGACAAGTATTATTATCCTGACTTTTTTTATTTTTTTGAGAGAGGGAAAGAGTGAGCATGAACAGGGGGAGGGGCACAGAGAGAGGGACAAGCTGACTCCCTATTGAGCATGGAGCAGGTTGCAAGACCCAATCCCAGGACCCTGGGATCATGACCTGAGCCGAAGGCAGATGTTTAATCCACTGAACCACCCAGGCATCCCACTATTTCCTCATTTTAATAAGATGAAAACTAATATTTACTATGCAAATGAATTTTAAGGATTAAAGATAATATGTTGGAAGCATTCAACAGTATTAGCGATTCTATGTTATAGGTGAGAAAGAGGCAAGGAGAGAGCAAATGACTGTGTATCTAAGATGACATTCTACAAGTCGGGGAAGAATGACCTGCACGACTGGGGTCTGCCAGACTTGCCCTGTGCAACACTGTAAAGCTGCGAGACGTCAACATGGCTGGCGCTTCAAATTTTTCATACCCAGCGCCTGCCCTAGAGTAGTTCCCAATGGAAATAATGATGCAAATGGAACAGGTAGACCAGCAAGCTTAATAATGCCCTGAATTGTGTAGCCTCAGGGTGACGGCGTTTGAGCGTTCTCGGCAAAAGAGAATTTAAAGCCCGTCACAGACAGAGATAATGACCTGGATCTGGAGAGAAATTAAGAGTGGGCTCAAGCAAAAACACAGAAGCAGGAATTAGGCAAAGGCTTGTCCTTCCCAGCCACAGTGGCAGGTTTCTGACCATTTTCAATCATAATCAGTGTATCTCGAGAGTCTTGCTTGACTGATGAGTGACCACAGTCCCCTATGAGACAGCATATCCTTTCCCTACAGAGCAGCCCGCCACTGTAGTCTCAGTTCCACCCTTTGTGAGTTAGGAAACCCTGCTGGAGTTATTTCTTCTCTAAGCCTCAGTTTCTTCTCTGGTAAAACATGAACAATCACATCTGCACTTTCCTATTTCATAGTATTTAACAGAAGCATTAAATGAGACAAGCTATGAAGTGCCATGTAAACATCAGGAAGTATAACCAGGATGGTTTAAAAAAAAAAAAAACATGACTATCTGTTCCCATCAACTCTTTGAAAGAGGGGAAACCTACAAACCCTCAGGGAAGGTACTCCAAAGCCTTGGGGGTTGAAGGGAAAACACACACACACACACACACACACACACACCTCTGCTCTTTTCAAAATGTACTGCCACTTACAGGAGAGACTTGAAAGGCAACTTTTGTGAAATAAACTGACCACCTAGAAAGAGTCTACTCCCGGCTGTGCCAAAGAACTCATGGTCTCACTTAAAATACAGCATTTTGGGGCGCCTGGATGGCTCAGTGGGTTGAGCCTCTGCCTTTGGCTCAGGTCATGATCTCAGGGTTCTCGGATGGAGCCTCACATTGGGCTCTCTGCTCTGTGGGAAGCCTGCTTCTCCCTCTCTCTCTGCCTACCTGTGATCTCTCTCTCTGTCACATAAATAAATAAAATCTTTAAAAAAAAGATTATAAATAAATAAATATAAATAAATCTTTAAAAAAAAGATTTTATTTATTTATTTGACAGAGAGAAACAGAGCTAGAGAGGGAACACAAGCAGGGGGAGTCAGAGAGGGAGAAGCAGGCTTCCTGCCGAGCAGGCAGCCTGATGTGGGGCTCGATCCCGGGTCTCCGGGATCATGACCTGAGCCGAAGGCAGTCGCTTGACCAACTGAGCCACCCAGGCGCCCCAATAAAATCTTTTTTAAAAAAACACATTTTGTCCTTTTCAACAAAAACCCCACACAGTTTGTCTTAAAGTGCACATCTCACTTTTACGAGATTGAGACAATCTGACTTGGTACAAGTTTTTATTGTTGTTGTTATTGTTGTTCTTTTGTAAAGATTTATTTGAGAGAGCACAAGCAAGGGGAGGCAGTGGGAAAGGGAGAGAGAGTCACTCTCCAGCAGAGTCCCCACTGAGTATGGAGTCAATGAGGGGCTCCATCTCATGACCCAGAGATTATGACCTGAGCTGAAATCAAAAGTCTCATGCTTAACTGACTGAGCTGCCCAGGTGCCCCAACTTGGTACAGGTTTTAAACACTGATGAATTTTGTCTCTGATTCACTCTCATCTAGTTATCAACTTCTCTACTTTCACTCCTAAACTTCAGCTTCAATAAACAGTGCTTAAAGGTAAACAGATTGTGTGTATTTGAACTAACTGAAGAAAAATGTCAGAGCATGTTCTATATGATAAAATACAGGGAACGACAGAAAGAATAAAAGAAGAAGAAAGACAAAGAAAGGAAAGAAAAGAAATAGAAAAGAAAAGAAAGCAGGAAGGAAGGAAGGAGAAAGGAAGGAAAGAAGACAAACCATTTAAACAACAACAAAACTTAAAGATTTGAATTCACCTATTAGAACACAAAAGTCTTCACATTGGGTTAGAAATCAAAATCAAAATCAGGGGCACCTGGATGGCTCAGTAGATTAAGCATCCAGCTCTTGATTTCAGCTCATGTTGTGATCATGGGGTCATGAGATTTTGGCTCAGATCATGCTTTCAGTGTTGGAAGTTTCTCTCTCTCCCTCTCCCTCCTCCTCTGCCCCCTGCTTGTGCTCTATCTCTGAAATATATAAATAGGGGCACCTAGGTGGCTCAGGCGGTTAAAGAACTGCCTTCGGCTAAGGTCATGATCCCAGGGTCCTGGGATCGAGCCCTCCATCGGGCTCCCTGCTGCAACAAGAGCCTGCTTCTCCCTCTCCCTCTGTCTGCTGCTCTGCCTACTTGTGCTCTCTCTGTGTCAAATAAATAAATAAAATCTAAATAAATAAATAAAATGTTAAAAAATCAGACAACAGCAAAAGTATGAATAAATAATTATTAGATAAAAGCACATTCTAGGTTTTAAGCAGCATGCAAAGCACTGTAAGTACAGTAAGCCTTCATAACCATCCATGACCTGGGCTCAACTGAATGACGAAGCTGGGAAGGATTATGTAATTTGCCCAGGGCCACAACCAGTAAATGGTAGAGTCAGATTTTAAAATCCTGCCTGCCAATGGATGACAGTTTCACCTGCGCTGAGCACAGCATAACGGACAGATGTGTCAAATCACTTGGTTGTATGCCCATTTAACATTGCGTGTCAACTATACTTCGATTTAAAAAAGTAAATTTTTAAAATCACGGAAATGGGGTACCTGGGTGGTTCAGTGGGTTAAAGCATCTGCCTTCGGCTCAGGTCATGATCTCAGGGTCCTGGGATTGAGGCCCCATCCGGCTGTCTGCTCAGCAGGGAGCCTGCTTCCTCCACTCTCTCTGCCTGCCTCTCTGCCTACTTGTGATCTTTCTCTCTCTCTGTGTCAAATAAATAAATAAAATCTTTGGAAAAAAAATCACGGAAATGGGAAGTGGGGTAAATCGGGTAGGGAGATGAAACACAAGAGACTTTGGACTCAGAAATAAACTGAGTCTCGATGGGGGGATGGGTGAGCCTGGTGGTGGGTATTAAGGAGGGCACGTATTGCATGGAGCACTGGGTGTAGGGCATAAACAATGAATCTTGGAACACTAAAACCAAAAACAAAACAAAAAAAATCACGTCTGCCAAATGCATGAGGATAAATAATATCAAATGCATGAGGATAAATAATATCAATAAGAACAATAAAGTGATTTATTAGATATTGAACACTGTACCTTACACATAAAAAAGTGCAACTTCTTTCTGATTGGACTGTGATAATTTCCTCAGAGCATGAAACATACAGATCGCAGTCTGTGACCACAATGCAGTAAAAGCAGAAATCAACCCATTTCCAGAAAACTGAATTATGAAAATAAGAAATGCACTTCTAAGTAACTTACTGCTCAAAGAAGAAAATCAAAGGTACTATAATTATACCAATAACTTTCAAAAATAATTACCTGTGATTTAGAAATCCAGAGATTTTGAAAACAATATATCAGAAGTATAGAATATTCCCAAAGCTGTACTCACAATAATTCATAGCTATAAATATTCTTCTTATTAACTATGAAGAATGAAAGCATACATTACTTAGACTATAACTCGAAAAGCTAGCAAAGGACAAAACAGGTCCAAAGAAAACATAAATAATTAGTAAAGATTAAATCAGAAACTTATGATTTAGGGACCAGAAGAAATAGCAAACACTACAAGAGGTGGTTCTGTGAAAATGCAATAAAATAGATAAAGCTCTGGCTGGTGTGAGCAAGTGTAGTACAGAGAAGTAACAAATATCTGAAGTAAAGAATGACAAAGGGAATGTGAACATAGCTATGGAAACAATTAAAAACGAAAAGATAAAACATCTAGAAAAATTATAATAAATGCACAAGGAGAAACATCAAATTTTACTGAAAACATTAAAAATAACTTAGTAAGTATTAATAAATTTAAATGTATACCTTATACCTTGTTCACGGACAGGAAACAAACCCTTAAAATAATCTATACATTTAACGTATCCCAATAAAAATACTAAAAGCATATTTTTGGAACCAGCTAGACTACTTCTCAAGATCAAACACACACACACACACACACACACATACACACACACACACACACGGACAGCCAGGAGAATACCCAAGATAATCCTCACCAGAGTGATGGCTAGCCTCAGCAGATATTTTTCCAAATGTGTTAGGAAGCTCCAGTAATTAAAACATTTTCACACCATGAATGAAGAGATACAGTCTTGAAACCCAAGAGAGAGTCCCAAAATAGATGCTAATGACTTGGGAATTTAGTATGGGATGTGATATTTAAAATCAGTGGGTAAGTGGTAGAATATCAACTATTTTGGAACAACTGACTAGCCAGTGGGGGAGACTATCTGCAATAGGAAAACCTAATCCTATATGTTTACTCGGCTTTGGTAGTGTAACCGGTGACGACGAATTTTCCCACCCCACAGCACTAGGTTATCACAAGCCACCGAAAATGCGCTGTAACCTTGAGATTGTGTGGCATGGTCAAGGAAAAGTGTAGGAAGGGCCATGCCTAAGACGCTACCCTGATTTCCCTCGGACAGTAGGAGTTGTGACTGAATGTCTTTATTAGTCAGTGTCCTGAGAAATAGAACCAATGGGAGATCTATATCCATATATGCATCTATAATCACTAATAATTATATGGTATATATCATATGTATGATATAATCTAATAACATATATTAGATATAATCCAATAATATATATTAGATATAGATATATATCTAGTATAGTTGTTATATCTAATATGTATCAGAAATTGGCCCATGCTAGCATAGAGGCCGAAAAGTCCCATGATCTGTTATCTGCAAGCTGGAGACCCAGGAAAGGGTGTGGGGTAATTCAGAGTTTGAAGGCCTGAGAACCAGGAGAGCCAATGGTTAAAGTCCCAATCTGAGTCCAAAGGCCCAAGAACCGGGAGCAAGCGATGATACAAGGGCAAGAGAACATGGATTTTCCAGCTCATCCGTAATAATCATAATGAGCAAATTTCCCCCTCCCTCCTCCTTTTTGTTCTCTTCTGGTCCTCAACTGATTGGCTGATGCCCACCCATCATGGTGGTGAGGGAGAAGGTGAGGCGAGGTTGACCTCCTTTATAGAGCCTACCAACTCAAGTATTAATCTCTCCCGGAAACAGCCTCACAGACACACTCAGAAATCATGTTTTTCCAGCTATCAGGGCATCCCTTCGCCCACTCAAGTTGACAGATACAATTAACCATCATGATGGCGGGCTAAAGCCTTCTGATATGATGGCTCTAGCACTTAGCACAGGATTGGGCCTGGCCTATGAAATTCATAATGGGATTACTTCTAAACTGAATTTTAATCTCATTGCTCCAACCAACACAAACATGAAAACAATTGCATCTATGTCCAAAGCTAGTTAGGAAAACGATTAAAAGCAGCAACTGGCTACTGGAATTCTTTATTTGCCCAGCCCCAGAAGACCCATTACATATGTGAATATACCCTTCTTTTCCAAGAAAGAACTACTAAAATAAGGTTTAAATGTTTGAGGGGGTATTAGTAAGGCTTGGATTAGAGAATTGTTTAGCTCTCTTTCAATCTTGTCTTTTCCTGTTTTCACCAACAACTTTGTGACTTGGATTCTGTGCACGTGTTTCAGGGAGAAAGAGTACCGGTGATAACAGACTTCGACTACTTCAGTGACCGTGATAGTTCATGTCTGAGTTGATAAACGGTACTATCCGTGGCCATCCACTTACTCAGCTAGATGGCCAAGGTTCCCTTAAGTCACAATATAACCGTGTTAATGACATATGGAGTTTCAAGTTGTAGGAAGGACGGTATCACTTGGCATTTGATTTAAAAAATGATGATAACAAAAAAGAAAAACTGGTTTCTTCCTGTCTTCTTTAGGCATGTTTAATATCCTTTCTTTTAGAGGCTCCTCACTACTGTGTTACCCCCATATCCCCTATCCTGCACTGGGCCAAAGCGAATTATTTCTGGTTCCCCTCATAAAACAGAACGTCTGGTCTTAATCCAATTAATCAGGAACCACGTGTATTATTCAAGGAAATTACACTGAAGTGTGACTAGTTCTCCCAGAGGTATACTCATTTTCCAAGTATACTTCTCCCATCTCTGATTCAGGTAAAATGACGAATTAAAGTAGTAAAGCAGTGGGAGGAAGGAGACAGAATCTAGGGCCACAGGGAGGCTGGGCTTCCCTAAGAAGTAGTCCTGGAGCCTGTGCTAAACTGTCCTGTTCTTCACAGCTGAACCGGAATCATCCCTAAACATACTTAGATTTTTCATAATGGCCCCCCAGTGATTAATAACATCAGGACTCCAGCCTCCAGGTAGAAGGTCAAGGATCAGAGTCCTCTTGCTTCCAATGTGTCTTTCATCAGTTGGTTATTTCAAAGTCTGGGTTCACCTGCATTTGTGCTAAGAGCTGCTGCTTTATTAGCAATTTATCACTAATAAATATTAGCGATTAATCACTAATAAATATTAGCAATTTATTAGCAGTTCTCTTTCTTATTTCTAATTTTTTGAATGTCTTTGGCCACAGACAGTTGATTTCCTCTGACCCTGGTTTCTAAGGATCATATTTGTACATTAGACAAAAGGGCAGTGCTAGTAAAGCTAAAGCAAATACTAAGAACAGAACGTGTGCAATGTAGAAAAACTAGCTGAATGAATTCCTTTCTTCTTATCTGGGTGGGAATGGGGGTTGGAAAAAAAAGGAAAGCGATGATATTTTGGTCTCAACAGCACTTCATTTCTCTGGAAAGGGAAGCAGGGGTCAAGGAAGGCAAAAGTCACACTTCCTTTCTGTCAGGCAACTTGTGACTTTACTGATGCTGCTGTCCCCAGATGTCTGATGGCCTAGCCTCTTCGCTGTTGCTGTATCCCGTACTGTGCTTGCCTCACTCAGCAACGACCAGGAAAAAGATGGGATGACCGGGACGGTGGAGAGAGCACATCATCAATCAAAAGTCGTTTTTTTTTTTTTTTTTTTAAGGTTTTATTTATTTGACTCAAAAGTTGTTTTTGACTGCAAAAGAATAGGTTGATAAATCTCCGGGAAGTGTATCTCAATAGGACATTAATAATTCATTTATTCTTGGGGCACCTGGGTGGCTCAGTTGGTTAAGCCACTGCCGTCGGCTCAGGTCATGATCCCGGAGACCAGGGATCGAGTCCCACATCGGGCTTCCTGCTCAGCGGGAAGCCTGCTTCTCCCTCTCTCACTCCCCCTGCTTGTGTTCCCTCTCTGGCTGTGTTTCTCTCTGTTAAATAAATAAAATCTTTAAAAAATAATAATAATAATTCATTTATTCTTAAAAACTCTTTTGCACTTCCCTAAAATGTAGTTTATATTGTCCAGGATAGCTTCAAAAGCTAAGGAATCATTTTCTTGTTTTAAAATGAAGGACATGGTCATGGAGAGAGACTGGCACTATGTATTTTAGTGTTATTAATTAATAAAATTATTTATTGTTAATAGTTAATTGTTAAAATTAATAAAATAAATTGTAAAAATTAATAAAATAAAATGAAACCCTACTGCCCAAGATTAACAAGCTCAAGTGGACAGACAGTTTCAAATAACCTGTGATGAACCAAAAATCAGCATCTTAGAACTGTAAAGCATGAGGTCCTAGGTGGCTCAGTCATTAGTCTGCCTTTGGCTTAGGTCATGATCCCGGGATCCTGGGATCGAGCCCCACATCAGGTTCCCCCATCCACAGGAAGACTGCTTCTCCCTCTCTCACTCCCCCTGCTTGTGTTCCCTCTATGGCTGTGTTTCTCTGTCAAAAAAATAAGTAAAACTCTAAAAGAAGAAGAAGAAGAAGAGGAGGAGGAGGAGGAGGAGGAGGAGGAGGAGAACTGTAAAGCTTTGGAATTGAGTTTGAAATATAAAATGATGATCCTTCTAGCCAAAATTTATCCTATTAATAAATCCCATAATATATAGTTTAGTGCAGTCTAGATTATACAAGTATAACATAAATACTAATATAACATAATATAGTATAGTCCAGATTAGTATAATATAGTATGCTATAATATAATGTAGATTACTTCTAAACAAGTTTCTCCTCTCTCTCTCTCTCTCTCTCTACACACACACATACACACACATCCCTTTATGATACTGAAAATTCATATTCAAAACCACATGTTATTTCTTACTGAGTCTGAGAAAGCTTAATGTCACAATACTTATAACAAAACTAGTTTCAGATCATAGTGGGTATTCAGGACCTTCTTTGCCATTTCTGAAGGTAAATACTACTCTCTAACTTTTCAAAGTCTAAAGTATCGTGTCTTCCTGGCCATGAATGTTTTCAAGAAAAGTAATACATTTTAGGGAAGAGTTTCTTTTTTATTCCTGAAATTGCCTCTTTTCTGATTCTAACTTAATCTGAATTGATTATGTGAAGGTCAGGTAAGCATACATCCTGAGGTAAGAGCTATTTCAAGAAGAGGGCAGGGAGAAAACAGATTTAATAATTGAGTCAATAGTCACAGAGATGCAAATGTTGACATGAAATAGGACTGAGAAAAGTTCTAGTTTACTCTGAATTCTTTTCAAGGCCTTCTTGTATCATACAGCAATGCTCTAACATGACGGATTTTTCTTGAATGCAGCATTGTGTTTATCGTCAACAGTGTAAACTTCCAAAAACGCGTTAAACCCATCAGAATGGGAAGAAACATGGTCAACAATAAAGCGGAATTTGTCTCTATACTGAGCTAGACTTGCATTAAGAAAAATTCCCATTGATTTAGCGGTGAATCAGACTTAATAGTCCATAGCAATTTAATCAAGGGCAGAGACCTTGTCAAGAGTTGAACCAAGATGGGTTATTTGTTGTGTTGCACCGCTGACACAAAATCTGAGATAATAGAGCTCCAGGTTCTCACAACCATAGTATTTATTTTGTCTTCTTTGCTCTGGAACAGCATTTCTCAAGCGGAAGTTTAGTGGCATTCTGCTTAAGAGATATTCCTCAAAAGATGTGTTCTCTGGTCACCCATGGTTGCTCTTTTCCATGTCCTAGTCTCCACTGGACGTTTACCATGCATATTTAAATTTCTAAGAATTCTTCCAGTAAAGAAACTTGTTTAGCCTAGCACTTGCCAAACCTATTTTACCACAGAAGTCATTATTTTTTTTTGCAATGCCAACTTACATCTTGTGGAGTTATTATTTCAAGAAAGACCTTCGTAGCAGATGTTGTGATGCACTCCAGATTCCACTTAAGGACCGAAGGGCTTATTCCCTACCTTCTAGGAATGCTGGCTGATTACACTTTGCTGCCAGTCCTCTCCAGAAATGTCATTAGCTCAAGAGAACCGTGTCTTCCAAGTTCATAACCCCTTCCCAGGGACCACATGCATTCCCGACTGGTTAAGTTGCAAGTGGAAAGCCTTGACAGCTCATCACAATGTGGGGCAACTCTCAAGGAAGATCCCAGTTTCTGAGCTCACCTTGATATTGGCTGAGGCCTTTGGTGAGACTGTTTCACAGTTCAATTTCCCTCTGTGACCACTCTTGCTTTCTTCCCTTCTTTTCTTATTTCCTTTCCTTCTTTTCTCTTCCCTTGCCTAGTTGTTGATCCTGAGACCACCACTTAATAAACGTCCTGAATGCTTATCTCTATTGCAGAGTTTACTTTTGGAAGAGCCCAACCTCCAAAACATTTCAGGACACTTAGGTCTAATGAAGACAACTGATGGAGGGAAAGAGGAAATGCACACTAAGTCATTTGGAAAGGAACCATTCCAGACTTGGGAAGATTTCTAGAAGCAGACAATGAACGGTGAACCACCACTAATTTTATTTTAATCAGCACAGGATTGGCGTGCCCACTGAGGAATGCTAGGCTATATGAGAAATCATAAACACAGCTGGATCCCTACCATTTCTCGATTCTAAACCAGGAATGTAGAAGCTGTGACAAAGGCCAAATCATTGTCAAACCTCTATCTTTCTTTAATAAAAGTGATGTTGTGGAACTAAACTGGTGCAGCCGCTTTGGAAAACAGTGTGGAGATTCCTTAAAAAATTAAAGATAGAGCTACCCTATGACCCTGCAATTGCGCTACTGGGCATTTACCCCAAAGATACGGATGTAGTGAAAAGAAGGGCCATATGCACCCCAATGTTCATCGCAGCAATGGCCACAATCGCCAAACTGTGGAAAGAGCCAAGGTGC
>PITA01026018.1:0-23368 GCA_004023965.1 Spilogale gracilis
AGAAGGAAAGCAAATGGGAACTAGGGTAATCCAGGGAGGGAAACGAAACAACAGAGATTTTGAACACAGAAACAAACTGAAGGACTTGGAGGGAGGCGGGTGGAGGGATGGGAGAGCCTGGTGGTGGGTACTGGGGACACCTAAAGCATGGAGCACTGGGTGTGGGGAATGGGGAATGAATCTTGAAACACTGGAAAAAAAATTTTAGTAACAACAACAACAAAAAGAATCGGTTGGTGTACAATGAATATCCAAGAATACAGTTACCAGAAGAATAATCATGATCTCTGTGAAAATACTCTTGCAAAGTATATATATAGAAGAAAATCTATCTGGGTTACTATTTTTTGAGTCCTCGCTCTTTTCCAGGCATTGCACTAAGGGCCTTAGATGTGTGTGTTCATTGTTTTCAGAAAAAAAAAAAAGCTACTATGAAGTCTATGAAGCATGATCTCCTTTATAAAGATGAAGAAGTTAAGGCTCTGCCAGAAAGTGATTTATCTCTGGGGGCGGGGGGTGTAAGCTTTTCATTAATCCCTAAACCAGAGAACTATTTATGTGATAACTAATGAAGATTCATAATTGCTTTCAGTAAGAGCTGTCTTGAATGTGACCTTTATGTTAACTCATTTCAGTGTGATCTTACAGAACTGGTCCAGTTGGCTGCTGGGTTTGGTTCCGCACCTTTGAACCCCCAGCTTCACAAGTCATCTAACTTCTGATGAAGGAGGAGATAGGCGGAAGGGGGGATTCTAAGCAGCAGTAGAGGCACAATACGAAAGGGCCATCTATGCTTAAGTGTATTACTCTTAACAGTTACTGTTCATAAAATTGTAGGGTGGCATTGTATTAATAGAATTACTGGAAAAAAAAGTATATCTGGAAAAGACCCTCAGGAAGTCAGTTTTCCTGGGATCCTACATAATGTTCTTAAATGTTGGAGGAATACTGGAAGTGTAATATTCTTTATTTCCATTTAAGTTCATGTTTTTAGCAGATGAATTTTCAAAAATATATGTTTGGTGACAAATTATAAGTTGCAAATCTGCTTTATATCTCTGTGTTCTTTTGAGGTCACCACACATAGGATAAGCTATATGAGAAAGAAGGTTCTAAGAGAAAGCATCTAATAACCTGAGGGGAGTCACATTTCAACAATATGATGGTTTCTTATCCAGGAGAAGCATGTTCAGGTTTTGTTTTTTGATCCTTGTGATGTTCTATGCAAATGAACCCTTGGCCTTGATTTATTTTTTTCTACACACATTTCATCCTTTTTATCCTTCCTGTAGGAGCAGGGATACTTTTCTGCCCTTGGTCAGATTTGTGGTAATAGAGAAGTGATAGCCGAGCTTAGCTGTGCCAAGCATTGGCTGTACTTTTATCAAGATCAGAGAGACACTCATGACCTTGGGAATGAAGGGACATTTGTCCCTACTTTTTAGAAGCTGTCTTTCACAATATTGTTAGGTGACCAAGAATAAGAATTAGATTGTATAATTGCACACCTGAAATTAACACTGTATGTTAACTATACTGAAATTAAAAAAAATAAAAAAAGAATTAGATTGTACATAAGAGTGAGAGATACAGTGTCCGTTAAATGCCTATCAGGAAGTTGGCTTGATGCTAAAGAGATCCAAACTCATTTCTGGAGGTAGGAGTCTAGATTCCTGAGATATTCAAAAGAACTGCGGGAGAAAACACAACCTACAGAATAAGCAAGCCATTAAGAGTTTATGGCTGTCTAATGGGGCATCTCTGGCTAGTAAGTTAAACATCTACCTTCAGTTTGGGTCATGATCCCTGGGTCCTGGGGTGGAACTCCTTGCTTAGTGGGGAGTCTGCTTCTCTCTCTGCCTCTTCAACCCCCCTCCACTCCCACTTGTGCGCTAGTGCTCTCTCTCTCTCTCATTCTCCCTCTCAAGTAAATAAAATCTTTTTAAAAAAAGAGTTTATGACTGCCTTGTTTTACAAAGAATTGTTATTTGGGGCCCTGACTACTTTTTTTTTTTTTTTTAACTCTTTCACCAAGTAAGGTTTAATTCCAGGAATATAAGAATGATATTATATCAAGAAACTGATTAACATGGACACTAATTACTTTAACAGTGGTTAAAAGCAATAATCTTTGTATATGAAATTATATTTAAGGAAGGAAGCGTTTTCATTTTTATAAAAAACACAACATTAAAATTAAAAGATGACAATCACTCTATACCATACATAAAAAAGCTTACCTGAAAATTTAGACAAAGAAGAATCTACACATAAAGACCCAGTTTTGCCCTTTAACTTCTGATATAAAGTGGTTTCAATCCTCGGTGCCTAGATGGCTCAGTGGGTTAAAGCCTCTGCCTTTGGCTCAGGTCATGATCTCAGGGTCCTGGGATCCAGGCCTGCATTGGGCCTGCATCGGGCTCTCTGCTCAGCAGGGAGCCTGCTTCCTCCTCTCTCTCTGCCTGCATCTCTGCCTACTTGTGATCTCTCTCTGTGTCAAATAAATAAATAAATAAATAAAAATCTTTGAATTAAAAAAAAGTGGTTTTAATCCTATCCTGAAATTTTCCTGCTATATTTTTAAAACAGGATTTAAACTTCAGCACAGCATATATTATCACTTTCCCTTGGGCTTGGCTGCAGAATAGAAACAGACAAATAAGTCATGCTTTTATTACTGGAGCCTTGATCATTCTTAGTGGAGTCATTTTACCATTTTATTATGCAGAACTTCTGGCAGCTATCCACTCTCAAGGGAGTGGAAATGGTACTTTATGGACATGGTGAATAGTAAAGAGAGTGTCCTTCAGGGGGAACTGTTTGTATTCTAGATTCACCATCTGCCAACTCCTTAACCACAGCAAGCCACAGGCATTCTCTGTACTTAAGCAAATATCCCCATCTCTGTAATGGGTATGATATTATTTACTGGGTTATTGAACACACCAGATAAATTAATATATATGGAGTTATTTTGTAAATCTCAGTGCTGTGCAAAAAATATTTATTAATTTAAATATATCTATGCATAATATTTATTTGACAGAGAGAGAGAGATCACAAGTAGGCAGAGAGGCAGGCAGAGAGAGAGGAGGAAGCAGGCTCCCTGCAGAGCAGAGAACCCCATGTGGGCCTCCATCCCAGGACTCTGAGATCATGACTTGAGCTGAAGGCAGAGGCTTTAACCCACTGAGCCACCCAGGCACCCATTCTATGCATAATAAATCCACGATGGACTTTCAGAATGTAGGGCCAATAACAAATAACAAAATGAAACATAAGAAGTGAGATGAGAGAATCATCGATTATCTTGGGTTTTTGTTTTTTGTTTTTTGTTTTTTGTTTTGGTGGGGACACCATTTGCAAGCGGGCCAGTTCTCTCTCCTCTGTGGGAAATCATGATGGAGCAAACAACTTAGACTGGATTTATTCTGTTTAAAATTATGACTTGAAGATGTAAGTGTATAAACCAGAAATTTTAAAAGGGAGTAATTATTACTGACTCGATGGGATGTCTCCTCTGCTTGATACTAGGTTTCTGGGCCTCCTCCCTACTTCCCAGACATTTCTCTGCATTTAGGCATTTGAAAATCCACACAACCTCAGAGTATTTGACTCAAGAGAGACCTTGAAAACATCCACTTGCAAACCTTCATAATACCAATGAACGAAAACAGAAACAGTGGCTAAGATCCAAGATTTTTCTGACTACTTGTAAAGGTTTATTATTTCGATAATATTTTTCCAGGATAATTCTAAATAATGGATTAGCTAAGTTCCATATAACCCTTTATTGCTTTGTTTTAGGATGTATGTACACCAGATGCTCTTCCTTTGAGCACTATACATGTACTCTTTTAATTTCCTCTGTACGGTAGTAAGCATTTAGTAGTTATGTGTCGATTTCTTAAGTATTCTCACCTCTTCTGCTTTTACGCAGGTACAATGCTAATTTTTTCTTGTGTGATTTGTGGCGACAAACCCTTTACTTCTCATGGAATAGACTAGGACATATTACATTGCTCTGTTTATTTTAAAGATTTTGTCCCATGCATTTCACTCTAAACTTTTCTCCTGTCTAATGGTCTAATGGTCTAAAACTAAAGACATATGGATTCTTAATGTGACATCATCAGAGTCATGATCCCTTTTTATACTGAAAACATGAACTAAAAGTTATCTTAATGTTATCTTCTCTTGCCTTGTAAAATAATCTTTAGTTTTATATGACAAATGCCTGTGATTCTTTGCCATAGGCAGTTTTACTTTCATTCCTGAAGTTTCAGTTCATTCATTCATTCATTCATTCACTGAATGAATGTGTCCAGGCAATACATCAGGCAGAGTTCTAGGTACTGGAGCTACATTAGCTATCAGCATATAAGACCATAAGATACCTGTGTTCATACTAGTAGGTGAAATAAGAAAATGAAGAAATAAAATAATCTTCAAGGTGCATTCCATGAAGACAGTAATGACTTGAAGTTTAGAGTTATGGAACATTATAGACAGCTTCAGGGATGGACTCTTTGAAGTGAGGTCCTAATGACAAGAAAGAGAACTGGGGTGAAGAATGCCCCAGAAAGAAGGAACATCAGGTACAAAGGCCCTGACCAAGGCCCTCAATTTTATTAAATGTCTTCTTCCTGACTCTAAATCCCATATCCCTTTCCTTATAGAGCTTTTACTTTAGAAAAGTTGTAAATTCGTTCTCTGCCTCTTTGAAATGTATGCAAATCTTTTTAATTAAATTTATTATTTTATTTTATTATATAATGTATTATTTGCTTCAGGGGTACAGGTCTGTGAATCATCAGTCTTACACAATTCATAGCACTCACCATAGCACATACCCTCACCAATGTCCATAACCCAGCCACGCCCATTCCTCCCACCCCCACCCCTCCAGCAACCCTCTGTTTCCTGAGATCAAGAGTCTCATGATTTGTCTCCTTCCCTGGTCTCATTTTGTTTCATTTTGTTCCCTCCCTTCCCCCCACGATCTCCCTGCCCTGCCTCTCAAATTCCTCATATCAGAGAGATCATATGATAATTATCTTTCTCTGCTTGACTTATTTTGCTTAGCATAATACCCTTGCCACATCGTTGCAAATGGCAAGATTTCATTTTTTTGATGGCTTCAGCTGTATGCAAATCTTTTAAAAGCCTGATGCAGCTTAACAATCCCAGAAATGTCTTCCTCAAGGACCTGACAGCCATCTCTTTGAAATGTAGTCCTCAAAGGAGATAGTGTTTCTATCTCTCAGTTTCTCTTAGATAGGTGGAGGCCTAACATTGGTAGGCACTTTACTTACTATATGTTGTAAAACTATCTCCTGTCATGAAGATATGAGAAGTTAACTTTTTCTTGGGCAAAGTAATTAGCAAACGCAGAAGACCTGATATCCTTGTCACCCTAGCCTTTAAAAATTCTATGGTCAGGGGTACTTGGGTGGCTCAGTTGCTTAAATGTTTGACTCTTGATTTTGGTTCAGGTCATAATCTCAGGGTCCTGGGATCGAGTCTTGCATGGGGCTCTATGCTCAGCACAGAGTCTGCTAGTCCCTCACCCTTTGCTCTTCCTTCTACTACTCCCCCTGCTCATGTTCTCTCTCTCTCTCTTTCTCTCTCTCATAAGTTAAATCTTTAAGAAATAAAAAAAAAAATAAAAATGCTATGGTCAGAGAGAGGCAAGACCAGATCACATAGGGTCATGTGGACTCTGTAAGGAGTTTGGCATTTGTGAGAGATTGTCAGAGGATATTATGTAGGGGAATGCTGTGCTCTTCAGATTCACTTTGCAATGTGGAGAATAGTCACAGAACAGGAGTGAAAGCTGAAGTTGATGCAGTAACCTAGATATGACTGTTTGGGTTTAAACTACAGCTTTCTTACTTATTAAATGTGTGATCTTGGCAAGTCACTTAAGCTACATTTGCTTAGTGTCCTCATCTGTAAAATAAGAAACTAATATGTACATACCATACACGATTGTTATCAGGTTAAATGAGTTAATATAAATAAAGTTGGGGGGGCTAGTGGTTAAGAACATGGATTAATTAAAAATAAACCAGGAAAATCAAACAGCAGAAGTTCCAGATTTAGGGAGAGATAGATTGCAAAACATTTTAACTTTTCTATTTGTGCTTGTAGTTTCATATCTGTTGCAGGTCTTCTGCTCCTCACTAGTGTTTGGATAAACATCGTCACTGCTAGACAATAGCTGTAGAATGGGATTTCTAGAGAGGCCAGGAGTTAATGAGAAGAGTGAGGCTGGTTGGGTGCCAGTATATACGTAAGCATCATGGAGTGTTGGGAACTGCCACTGCGCGGCCTTGGTTTCAGTACACAGTTACCAAGTGGGGATGCGGGCCCTGTATGATCAGATCTTTTTATTTTTCAACACATTCTGAGAATTATGTGTTTTATATGGTATTTCCCAACCTTTACATTTACATCCACAATTCTAAGCTAGATTTGGCTATTAGTTTGCCCCCCAGGTCAGATATTTTGTACATGGCTTTCTTATCTTATCCATTCTTTTCTTATAGATGATTTCAGCAAACTTTAGGTTTGCTTTAGAACTTGTGCCTTCAGATAAGAAACAAACCCATGCAACCTTTACCTGAACTCATAATCAGTCAGAATTATTGGGTCTGTTTAAATAGTTTTCCAGGAGATCTTGAATACCTTTTTTCACATTTGAAAATGTTAGGGGTTTTGAAGTCTCAAGCTAAGATTTATTTCGACCTTTCAAATTTATACCAAGTGAAGATGAGGCATGAAGGAGAAGGGTAGAATTTTTTGCTCTGTGCCTCTTGGGCTATTTTACATACCTTATGGACAACATGAGATTTGACATACTGTCTTCTCAGTTGGGATCCATGAAATGTTTCATTTATCTATTAAAAAGTAAAATGCATAATAATTTATGTTTTATTTTAAAAAACCTTTTAAATTTTCATTGTGAAGAACTCCAAACATACACAATAGCAAATGAAAGAATATAATGAACCCCGTACCCATGATTCAGTTTCACTAGTTATCATTAAACTGGTTTTATTTCCTTACTACCGGCATCCCAGGAATTAAATAAATCCTTAATATCATTGAATACATAGAGGTTTGAGAAGATAAAAAGAAAGAGATACAGAGAAAAAAATAATAAACAGTGAGAGAAAATGGTTTTGAATTAAAGATCATCATTCACATATCCCAGTTGAGAAAAATACATGACTAGGGACTCTAGTAAAGCAAGATAAAAATCAGAACTGAGATCTCAGTAAAGGGAAAAATGAAGAGAGGGAATCGCAGTGAATAATGAAACCTGAGCAGGGTGTGTGTTCAATGCAATGGCTGTAAAAATGCTTGCAGTGGAAGCGATATACTTTAAGAAATATCCTAGTAGTAAGTTTAGAGCATCAGATCCTATTTCAGCAAAACCTAATCACTAGAAGAGGGGGGAGGAGAAATAAAAGTGTTACAAAGACTTTCCAAGAGTAAAGAATGGGAAGGGAGGAGAGGACAGAAGTGAAAGTAGTTAAAAACCTCTTCTAAGGTTGGGGCTTGGGTGAGAGAAAAAAAACATTTGATGGGCCTAATAATTTCTGTAAAATTAGTGGAAAAATATATGCATACAAATTTGAGTTTCAGAAAAAATAATTTAACTATTAACTAGGTATATTGAAATTTCTAAGAAGAAAAAATACAATGATAAACAATTTAAACAAGTCACAAGGAAAAGAAAGCAAAAAAGTAAATTAGATAATTTGCTTAAAGGAAACTGATAAAATAAACTGATAAAATGATAGAATAAAGTATACTACCCATTACAATTGATAAGAATAAGCAAATTTTTTTCATTAAGGAATCTATCAGTTACATTCAAAATCAAACCTCATTATTATTTAAAAGGTTCATACTTATAAATAAAGAGATGAAAGACTGTTGGAGATGAAGCCATGAGAAGGAAATATTATACCATTAATGTGGAACCCAAGAATGAAATCCAAAAGTATATTGTAGAATATTTGGACATTTAGGATATAACATGGATGGCATTTTAATCATTGGAATAGGCTGGATTATTTAATAAGTAATGTCAGTTCAACTGGCTCTCTATTAGAAAAAAGGAAATAGAGGGGAGGAGGCAAGATGGCAGAGAAGTAGGAGACCCTGTTTCAAAAGGTCTCCTGAAGTGAGCTAAACTATCTACCAGGACAATCTGAACACCCATGAAATTAGCCTGAGATGTAAGACTACACATTTCTGGATCACTTCTGGATCTCTATGGGGACAAAAGAGCATCAGCAGAGAGGTAAAGCAGAGCTGGAGTGTTCAGGCCAATTTCAGAAGAGAAATAGGAGAGGGAGGGAGCTACCAGAGGTGACCCATTGGAAAGTAATACCCCAATACCCCAATACGAAAGTTCCCTGTGCTTGAGGACAAGCATTGACTTGCAGTCTGGTTAAAAGCACTCAAAAGCAAAGGGTCTTCACGGTAGGCAGGGACATAAAACACGACACTGGGCCAGGGATGTAAAGCACTCCCTGGCACCATGCTGGAGGGAACCTGGCGGCGCGAAGTCTCTTTAAAAGCCAGGCGCGCACAACCCGTAGAGGAGGTGCCGGTAGGCAGAATCTCAGTCTCTCCTGCGTGGGGGTACAAAATAGACTCCCTGGGCAGATACAAGGTCACACGACTGGAAATCAATCCCCATTTCTCTGGCTCAGGAGTGAAATGACAAGCGGGAACTTTGGTCGCTAATCTGACCAGCAGCTGTGGGGGCGCCAGTTGTGACAAGCAGCCAAGGAGAAATTAGAGGGAGAGGCTGTGAGCTCCACAACATTCAGAAGGCTGCTGAGGCCTCTCTCTGGGAAGGAAGTCTGGGTGCAGACATCTTAGTCTGGCCTGACTTCCTGAAAAGCTGCAAAAAGCCGCAAAAGAACAAATCCTGAAAACCTGGTTGCCATAGAGTCCAGCCTCTAGGAAAGAGGGGAGAGACACACCCAGGTAGAAGGGACTAAAAAACAGCGTGGCAGGCCCCTCCCTCAGAAGGCAAGCCAGAAGAACAAGAGGACAACATCAAAACTGTCAAAAAAACCCCCACAACATAGGGGGAAAGGCAATATATTAATCTCCTGGTACTACCCCAAAAGCTGCACACATTAAAGATACAGCTTTTCACTTTATTTTCTTTTTAACTTTTTCTATTTTTATTTTTAAAGTTTTCACTTTATTTTAAAATTCATTCTCATGGTTTTTGCTTTTATTTTTTAACCCACTTCTTATTACAACGTGGTACTTAATACAACACTCCATAATAACTTTTTACCTTGAAATTTTTTCACATACCTGTGTTTTGTTGTTGTAGTTGTTGTTGCTCCTTTCGTTTGTTTGTTTTTTCTGTTTCTTTTTCCTATTTTCTTTCTTCTTTCATTTATTCTTTTTTCTTTTAAATATACATTTAGTTATAAGCTTCAAGTTAATCTTCATTCCTATTCAATACTACTCCTATATACAAACCAGTTTTAATCTCACTATATTTTTAGATAGTGGACTCCACTAACAGCAATAACAAGACACACCCAGGAGGATCGGAAATACTTTTCTTGTCCACAAGGAGGGTTTGCACTCACCTTCCTGCCCTACTCTGTCAGTGTTTCTGTGTAATTGTTTTTGCCATTGTAATATATAAAGACTGGTCTTGGGGGTCATTTGGGATGGGCTTAGCTTTTGATCTCTTCAACTTTCTTTTACTCTTGATGGTCTTTTCCTCTACTCTGTTGTAGTTTTTGGACCATAGAAATCCTACCATTGGGGCCCACTCTAGCCCAGTTTTTTTTTCTTGCTTCCTTTCTTTTCTTCTCTTTTTTCTTTCTTCTTCCTTTCTAGTGGTGACTTCTGCTTGCTCTGAAACCTTCCGAAAAATTCATCTGGATAGTGGTTGATATTTTTAGCTATACATCCCCTCAACCACTCCTCGCTAAAATGACTCAGAGGAGGAGTGACCAACAGAAGAAAAGCCCAGAGATAGCAACCCCTGTCACAGAATTACTGGAAATGAACATAAACAATAAGACAGAAATGGAATTCAGGGCAGCAGTCGTCTAAGCAATGGCTAACTTGGAAAATCAACATTAGTCTCAAGATATAAGCTCTAATGACAGAAATGAAAGCCAAGGTTAGAAAGGCCATTAATGAGATGCAATCAAATTTAAATATGCTAACAGGTAGAGTAAGTGAAGCTGAAGATTTTATTAGTGAATTAGAAGACAGGTGGATTAAGAAGGAAGAGCAAGAGAAGTCTTGGAACAAACAGCCAAAATCCCATGAAAATAGAATTAGGGAAATAAATGATGCCATGAAATGCTCCAATATCAGAATTATTGGAATCCACAAAGGAGTTGAGAGAGAGAGAAGCCTAGAAGATATAGTTGAACAAATCATGGATGAAAATTTCCCTAATCTGGGGAATGAAACAAATGTTTGTATCCTAGAGGCAGAGAGGATACCCCCCCCCCCCCAAGATCAATGAGGCCATAAAACCTTCAGGGACATAATTGTGAAATTCATGAATCATAAAACCAAAGAATATGTCTTAAGAGCAGCTAAGGGGAAGTGATCCCTTACGTATAGAGGGAGGACCATCAGAATAACGTCAGACCTATCCACAGAAACCTGGCAAGCCAGAAAGGGCTGGCAAGACATATTCAGGAAATTACATGAAAAAAAATATGCAACCAAGGATAATGTACCAGCAAGGTTGACTTTCAGAATGGAAGGGGAGATAAAGAGCTTCCAGGACCACCAAGATCTAAAAGATTATGCAACCACCAAGCCAGCACTACAAGAAATACTAAGAGGGGTTCTATAAAAGAAAAATGAACCCAAGAGTGACACACAGAACAGAAATTTACAGAGGTAATCTATAGAAACATGAACTTCACAGGCAACATGATGTCAATAAAAACGTATTTATCAATAATCACTCTCAATGTGAATGGCCTAAATGCTCTAATGAAAAGGTACAGGGTTGCAGACTGGATGAAACAATAAGACCCGTCCATATGTTGTTTACAAGAGACACATTTTGAATCTAAAGACACTTCCAGATTGAAATTGAGGTAATGGAGGACCATCTTTCATGCCAATAGACCTCAAAAGAAAGCCAGGGTAGCAATTCTCATATCAGAAAAATTGGATGTTAATCTAAAGACTGTAGTCAGAGACACAGAAGGACACTACATCATTCTCAAAGGATCTGTACACCAAGAAGATCTAACATTTGTAAATATTTATGCTCCAAACATAGGAGCAACCAACTACATAAGCCAACTGTTAAGCAAAATAGTCATATTGATACAAATACATTAATTGTAGGAGATCTCAACACACCACTTTCAGCAGTGGACAGATCATCTAAACAGAAAATCAACAAAGAAACAAGAACATTAGATGACACATTGGACCAGATGGATCTTATAGATATATTCAGAACATTTCACCCTAAAACAGCAGAATACTCATTCTTCTCGAATGCACATGGAACTTTCTCCAGAATAGACCATATACTAGGTCACAAATCAGGGCTCCACCAATACCAGAAGATTGAGATTATTCCCTGCATATTCTCTGACCACAATGCTGTGAAACTAGAACTCAACCCCAACCAAAAGTTCAGAAGAAAATCAAACACTTGGAAGCTAAAGACTATCCTGCTCAAGAATCTTTGGATCAACCAGGAAATCAAAGAAGAACTGAAACACTTCATAGAAACCAATGAGAATGAAGATACATCGATCCAAAACCTTTGGGATACAGCAAAGGCAGTCCTAAGGGGGAAATACATAGCCATCCAAGACTCACTTAAAAAAATTGAAAAATTCTGAATACACCAACTCTCATTACACCTTAAAGAACTGGAAAATCACCAACAAATTAAACCAACCCCACACATAAGATGGGAAATAATTAAGATTAGAGCAGAGATCAATGAATTAGAAACTAGAGATACAGTAGAGCACATCAATGAAACTAGAAGCTGTTTCTTTGAAAGAATTAATAAGATCAATTAACCATTGGCCAAACTAATCCAAAAGAAAAGGGAGAAGACCCAAATTAATAAAATTATGAATGAAAGGGGAGAGATCACGACCAACACCAAGGAAATAGAAACAATCATCAGAAATTACTATCAACAATTATATGCCAATAAGTTTAACAATCTAGAAGATATGGATACATTCTTTGAAACCTATAAACTCCCAGGACTGAAACAGGAAGAAATTGACAATCTGAATAGACCTATATCTAGAAACGAGATTGAAGCAGTGATCAAAAACCTCCCATAAAACAAGAGCCCAGGACCGTACGGATTCCCTGGGGAATGCTACCAATCATTCAAAAAGGAAATAACACCTATTTTTCTGAAGCTGTTTCAAAAAATAGAAAGAGAAGAAAAACTTCCAGACTCTTTCTACAAAGCCAGCATTACTCTAATCACCAAACCAGACAAGGACGCCATCAAAAGGAGAACTTCAGACCAATATCTCTGATGAATATGGATGCCAAGATTCTCAACAAGATCCTTGCTAACAGTATCCAACAATACATTAAAATGATTATCCATCATGACCAGGTGGGATTTATCCCAGGGATGCAAGGGTCATTCAACACTCACAAATCAATCAACTTGATAGAACAAATCAATAAGAGAAGAGAGAAGAACCATATGGTACTCTCAATTGATACAGAAAAAGCATTTGACAAAATACAACATACATTGCTGATTAAAACTCTTCAAAGTATAGAGATAGAGGGAACATTCCTCAACCTCATAAAATCTCTTTATGAAAAACCCACAGCGAATATCATTCTCAATGGAGAAAAACTGACAGCCTTCCCTCTGAGATCAGGAACAAGACAAGGATGCCCACTCTCACCACTACTGTTCAACATAGTGTTGGAAGTCCTAGCAACAAAAATCAGACAACAGAAAGAAATAAAAGGTATTCATCTTGGCAAGAAGAAGTCAATGAATTTGAAGAAGACACAAAAAGATGGAATAGCATCACATGCTCATGGATTGGAAGAATAAACATTGTTAAAATGTCTATACTGCCCAGAGCAATCTATACTTTTAATGCCATTCTGATCAAAATTCTACCAACATTTTTCAAAGCGTTGGAACAAACAATCCTAAAATTTATTTGAAACAAAAAAAGACCTTGAATCGCTAAGGAATTGTTGAAGAAGAAAAACAAAGTTCGGGGCACCATGTCACCTGACTTCAGGCTTTATTACAAAGCTGTGATTACCAACACAACATGGTACTGGCACAAAAACAGAGAAATATCCCAATGGAACAGAGTAGAGAGTCTAGATATGGACCCACAAATCTATGGTCAAATCATCTTCGACAAAGCAGGAAAAAATATCCAGTGGAAAAAAGACAGTCTCTTCAATAAATGGTGCTGGGAAAATTGGACAGCTACATTTAGAAGACTGAAGCTAGACCATTCTCTTACACAACACACAAAGACAAACTCGAAATGGCTGAAAGACCTCAACGTGAGGCAGGAATCTATCAAAATCCTAGAGGAGAACATAGGCAGTAACCTCTTTGACATCGGCCACAGCAAATTCTTTCAAGACACATCTCCAAAGGCAAAGGAGACAAAAGCGAAAATGAACTTTTGGGACTTCATCAAAATAAAACGCTCCTGTACAGCAAAGGAAACAGTCAACAAAACAAAGAGGCAACCTACGGAATGTGAGAGGATATTTGCAAATGACACTATAGACAAAGGACTGGTATCCAAGATCTATAAAGAACTACTCAAACTCAACATCCAAAAAGAAGATGAACACATCAAAAAATGGGCCAGAGACATGAAGAGGCACTCCTCCATAGAAGATATACAAATGGCTAATAGACACATGAAAAAATGTTCATCATCACTAGCTATCAGGGAAATTCAAATCAAAACCACACTGAGATACCACCTTATACCAGTCAGAATAGCCAAAATTAACAAGACAGGAAACAAGTGTTGGAGAGGCTTCAGAGAAAGGGGAACCCTCTGACTCTGTTGGTGGGAATGCAAGTTGGTGCAGCTGCTTTGGAAAACAGTGTGGAGATTCCTTAAAAAATTAAAAATAGAGGGGCGCCTGGGTGGCTCAGTTGGTTGGACGACTGCCTTCTGCTCAGGTCATGATCCTGGAGACCCGGGATCGAGTCCCACATCGGGCTCCCTGCTCAGCAGGAAGCCTGCTTCTCCCTCTCTCACTCCCCCTGCTTGTGTTCCTTCTCTGGCTGTGTTTCTCTCTGTCAAATAAATAAAAAATATATAAAAAAAAAATTAAAAATAGAGCTACCCTATGACTCTGCAATTGCACTACTAGGTATTTATCCCAAAGATACAGATATAGTGAAAAACATTGGGGGGTCATATGTACCCCAATGTTCATAGCAGCAATGGCCACAATCACCAAACTGTGGAAAGAGTCAAGGTGCCCTTCAATAGATGAATGGATAAAGAAGATTTGGTACATATATACAATGCATTATTACGTCTCCATCAGAAAGGATGAATATCCAACTTTTGTAGCAACATGGACTGGATTGGAAGAGATTATGCTGAGTGAAATAAGCCAAGTAGAGAAAGTCAAGTATCACATGGTTTCACTTACATGTGGTACATACGGGGTAATGTAGAGAACAGTAGGAGAAGTAAAGGAAATGGGAAGTAGGGTAATTCGGGAAAGAAATGAAATATGAGAGAATTTGGACTCAGAAACAAACTGAGGGTCTTGGAGGGAAGGGGGAGGGGGAATGGGAGAGCCTGGTGGTGGGTACTGAGGGCACATATTGCATGGAACACTGGGTGTGGGGCATAAACAATGAATCTTGTAACACTGAGAAAAATAAAATTAAATTTAGAAAAAGACAAAAAAATAAAGAAAAAAGGTAATAAATTTGGGCTTTTACCTTAAAGTAAACCTACTTCCATATGAATAAAGATTTAAAGGTGGGGGTGAAAACTTCCTAGGAAATTCTTTTATGGATTATGCAAACCATTTGAATCAAGATAGAAAATTTAGAATGTCAAAAATAGTGATTCAAAGAGGCACATACACCCTGATGTTTCAAGCAGCATAATCAACAATAGCCAAATTGTGGAAATAGCACAGGTGTCCACCAACTGATGAATGGATAAAGAACATATGAGATACATATCTATCTATCTATCTCATATGTTCTTTATATTTCTATAATATATATATAATGCAGTATCAGTCATCAAAAAGAATGAAATCTTGCTATTTGCAACAATGTGGATGGAGCTAGAGTACATTATGCTAAGTGAAATAAGTCAGAGAAGGACAAATACCATATGATTTCACTCATGTGTGGAATTTAAGAAATAAAATAGATGAAATAGGGAAAGGGGGAAAAAAGAAGGAAGCAAACCCTAAGAGACTCTTAAAGATAGAGAACAAATCTGAGGGTTGATGGAGGGGAGGTGGGTTGAGGAGGGGCTTAAATGGTGATCAGTATTAAGGAGGACACTTGTGTTGAGCACTGGTTGTTATATGTAAGTGATGAATCACTAAATTCTACTCCTGAAACCAATATTACACTATATGTTAACTAACTAGAATTTAAATAAATATTTGAAAAAAAATTAAAAATTCAGGATATAGTATTTATATGGTAGGACTATAATTTCATTAAAAAATAAAAAATAAAGCTTAATGTTTGAAATGAAAAAGTAATAAAGTAGACATAAGACTACCTAAATAGTAAGATGTAAAAAGTATATTTGAAAGATATTTTCATGCAAATAGGAAACATTAACATCTGTAATTTACAGAAATTTTTACAAATTGACAAGGATAAGAGAAATAACCTACTAGAAAAATGGGGCAAAGGATGTGAATGGGAAATTCACACGTGAACAAGTCCAAATGGCCACTATGCAGAGAAATAGATTCTCAACCTCACTACTGGTCAGGGAAATTCAAATTAAGTGACAATGATAAACATTTATCAAATTAGCACAAACTAAAAGTGTATTTGTACCTGTTCTGGTGGAGATGGGAAGAGTGCTCAGATACACGATTAGTGGAAGTGTGAATTATTTCAACTCTTTGGAACGCAATTTAGCAAGATTTCTTAAAATATTTAATGAAGAAATCTTATTCTGTACACCTATCAAATATGTGTAAATATAAGGTTCCAGGTAAGAGAATTTGTTTTGCAGTGTTGGTTATATTAGTCAAACCCAGAAAAAAATAAATGCCTGTTAGGTATGGGAAGGGTGAAGTATATTGTGCAACGTATACACTAAAAAATAGTATGCATTTGCTGTCAAGAACACTGGCTTAGAGGAATTTCAGTGAGATATTGCTGAGAAAAGCAAACAATTTTTATAAAATTGTATGTAATATGAACTCATTTTAGTGAAATATTGATGAACACCTCTATGTCTTTTGTTTTTCTATATATGCTAATATAATCAAGAAGGAATATAAGAAAGGATACATGCTATTTTGTTCATACTGATTATTTTGAGGTAGAGTTTGGAGTATGTGTAGAGGGAGAGGGAGGAATTGGGGGAAAACAGAAAAGAAAATGGTCTATTTATCCGCTTTATGTGTTTTGATTCTATTTCTCCACTTATATGTTTTATATTTATTTCTTTTCTATGTTTATATCTTTACATAAATATGCATGAACTTGAAGGTTTTTGGAAAGGTTTTAAGGTGGTAAATAATGTGATTTGATTTTCATTTTTATTTTTATTTTTTTTTTAAAGATTTTATTTATTTGACAGAGAGAAACACAGCCAGAGAGGGAACACAAGCAGGGGGAGTGAGAGAGGGAGAAGCAGGCTTCCTGCCGAGCAGGGAGCCCGATGTGGGACTCGATCCCCGGTCTCCAGGATCATGACCTGAGCCGAAGGCAGTCGCTTAACGAACTGAGCCACTCAGGCGCCCCTGATTTTCATTTTTAAAAGGTCACTTTAGCTAAATGTGGAGAACAGATTATAGGGAGATTAGGTGAAAAAATCAGGAGATAAGAAATTACAGGGACTACAATTAAAAAGTAGATGAAGTTGTTTTCTGGTGGTAGAATAATAAAATGTGCCAATTTGTTGGTTGAGAAGAGTATTCCTGTGTTAGGTTGTGCAACTGGGTTGATTTTAACACTCTTTCCTGAGATGTGTAAAATGGGGGAGAAATGGGTTTTGGGTAAAGATCAAAAGTTCTTTTTGGGGGGTCACCAATGTGGATGGTTTTAAACAGGAAGTCTGACTGAGGAAGTTAGAGGAGTATAGATCGACAAGAGAGGAGAGGGTAAAAGGAATGAGAAAGATGGAGAAGAGGTGAGACTGTGCACAGTGCCCTGGGGAGCACTTGTATTCAGAGATCTGCATATGTTAAGGAACCAGCAAAGGCGACTGGGAAAAGAAGCTAGTGAAGAAGAAAATGCAGAGAGGGAGGTGTCTTAAAAACCAAAAAGAAGAGGTTTGAGGAGAGAAGAAAGTAATGATGAAAAGTTCAAGTAAGAAATGATTATCATGGGACGCCTGGGTGACTCAGTTGGTTAAGCGACTGCCTTTGGCTCAGGTCATGATCCTGGAGTCCCAGGATCGAGCCCCACATCGGGCTCCCTGCTCAGTGGGAAGCCTGCTTCTCCCTCTCTCACTCCCCTTGCTTGTGTTCCCTCTCTAGCTGTGTTTCTCTCTGTCAAATAAATAAATAAAAAATCTTAAAAAAAAAAAAAAAAAGAAATGATCATCAGATTTGGTGACCTCTACCTGAGTAGTTTAATGGGGTGGGAAGAAAGAAACGCCAGCTGGACTGTGTTAAAGTGAGACCAAGTGGTGAAGATAAATAGTGGTGAAGTGGTGAAGATAAAGATAAATAGCAAGCATATCTAACCTTTCCAGCAACATTTTACTGGAAAGACAGCTGGGAAATAATTTTGGAGGAAAATATAGAGTCAAGAGCAATGTTTTTAGAAGGTGATGGTGTGTGAGCTAGCTATCTTTGAAGAAATGACTGAAATACTGTAGTGCATGCTAGGAGAGCACAGGAGAGCAAAGTACTACAGTATCTTTTTTCCTCTGTAAAAGAGAATTTTATGACAAGAGAATCATATAGTTACTTTTATGCTTAGAATAATTCAAGTGTTAAGTCTCTGGTAGCAGAAATATTTCTGGTGAATCATAAATCTACCTTTTTTTCTATAAGCTGCTTGTCTCTTTTTTTCTTCTCTTTCTTAACCCCCTTTTGTCTACTTTTGTCTTTTTTTTTTTTTTTTTCAAAATGTCATTTGAATATGCTCAGCACTCATTGGCCTCTGTCCTTAAGGAGATAATTGGGGCAATAGGCATAAGGAGCATAGCTGTAAGCTACAAAGAAAAGACATAGTAAGTGACAAAGTTAGTACGGCAGACTGATTTCTGAAGGGGTTCGGAGACATGAGACATGTTGGTTGGAGTGGTTAGATCATACATAACATTCTAGAATTGATACTGATAAATTCACAGATTCATGGAATTTTAAATCTATAAATGACCTTAAAATAATCTAATCCAGTCCTATTATTTAAATAATAGGGGTACCTGGCTGGCTCACTCAAAAGAGCTTGCAACTCTTGATCTCAGGGTTGTGAGGTCGAGTCCCACATTAGGTGTAGAGATTACTTAAACAAAATAAAAACTTTAAAAATAAAATAAATAAACTAAGTAAATAGAACCTTGCACAAGCTAACCACTTAGTGAGGATTATGCCAGAAATACAAGTGACATTACTTCCTATATTCTTCAGATGGTTAGTTGATGGTCTCGAAACTACTGAATATGAAATAACATTGTTATAAATTAAATGATTGCACTGAATTTACAGAATAATTTGGGTAATATCAATATAATTAAAATAATGAGTCTTTCCTTACAGGAACATGTTTTTTCTCCCTTTTTATTCTTTTATGCTCTTTAGTAAGATTTAATACTTTTATTTGTATAGATTTTATGCAATTTGTGTTAATTTTATTTATGTGTATTTTATACTTTTGCTATTAAGTGGCATTTAAAAATAATAACTTTTATATTTTATTATTGGTGATTAAGAAAGTTATTACTTTTTATGTATTAGTCTGGTATTTGGTCACTTTACAAAACTCAAATATTCTTTAGTTGAATCTCTTGAATATTTTAAGTATATAGTAATATGATCTGTAAATAATGACATCCCCCCATTCTTTAAAAAAATTTTTTTAAGGGTGCCTGCGTGACTCAGTGGGTTAAAGCCTCTGTTTTTGGCCCAGGTTATGATCTCAGGGGCTCTGCTCAGCAAGGAGCCTGCTTCCTCCTCTCTGCCTACTTGTGATCTCTCTGTCAAAGAACTAAGTAAAATCTTAAAAAAATTTTCTTTTAAGTGTAAGTTCAATTTCATTAACATATGCTGCATTAGTTTCAGGGGTAGAATTTAGTGATTCATCAGTTGCATATACTACCTAGTGCTCATTTTATCAAGTGGCCCCCTTAATGCCCATCATCCAATTATCTCATCCCCTTACCATCTCCCCTCCTGCAACCCTCAGTCTGTTTTCTATAGTTAAGAGTCTCTCATAGTTTTGTTCTCTGCTCATTTTTTTTCAATATACACATACCACTTCCTTTTCTTTTTCTAATTGAATTAGTATGGGCTTAGAGTAGAATGCTTGATTCAGTCCTTTAATAAATTTATAACAACTTATTTCCTTAAATTAATTTATTAATTACCCACTCAACTTTCTTTTATAAATTTTACTGTCTCAGATCTTGGATTTATTCCAGGCTTTTCTTAGGGAGACCCACTTTTTGGGGAGGCTCATATTTTATCTCCAGAGGGTTGTGAATTTGTCAGCAACTGTGCTGTTGAGATTTTACTCTTAAGGAGAGCACAATTTTTATCCTCCAAAAAGTTTTCACTCTTTTAGTGTATTGATGGCAACATTTCTGTCATTGTAAGACACTTTGGGTTGTTTTCATTTTCCTTCCATCATTTCAGTGAGATTTGAAAAGAGAATGAGGGATCAGCAATCTTTCCTTGGAAGTCAGGCTAGACCACTTTAAAAGGATAATTATTAAAATGTAGTGAATGATTAGATAATGGAAATTATGGAAACTCATCTTAAGATATAATGACAGATGAGTTGGAGAATGAGAATATAATGAATGGAAACTGGGGAAACAAGACTGAGGACTACAAATGATGACTGCAAATTCTTTTTTTTTTTTTAAGATTTTATTTATTTATTTGACAGAAACACAGCAAGAGAGGGAACACAAGCAAGGGGAATGAGAGAGGGAGAAGCAGGCTTCCTGCCAAGCAAGGACCCGATGTGGGGCTCGATCCCAGGCCTCCAGGATCATGACCTGAGCTGAAGGCAGTTGCTTACCCAACTGAGCCACCCAGGCGCCCCAATGCAAATTCTTTTTTTTAAAAAAATAGGCTTTGGTATGAACTCAGATACCTGATGTGGCACTGTCTCCAAATAAAAATGTGATTGAACTTGTAATGCTTTTATTTTTTCTTCTTTTTTTCCAAAGACTATTCATAGTTCCAACATGCTCAATTCTTCATCCTTTTCATGATTATCTTCATCTTCTCAAAGCCCAAACAGCTCAAAAGAGCAACACACACCTTAAATAATCCTAAAACCCGTCATTCTTACACTGAATAGTAAATTTAGGCTTAAGGTGTTCCAATAAGCCATAAAGTGAAGTTATGGAAATTGTTCCAGCAACACTCATGCAATTCCTATTTTCAAGAAGCTCAGTCTCAATAGGAAAAAGATGGCCAGATATATGGTGTGAAATTGAATGGGAAATTTCAGAAGCCCACTTAGGATTATTGATCAGGTCATTGAGCAAGAATTACAGAAGTAATTACTTTCCCAGAAATAAGGAAAGACAAGATTGGAAATTTAAATGGAAATCAAAAGACATACATACTAAAAACTTTTAATCCTTCTCTTTCATACTAGTTAAACTTAATTTTTTACTTTTCTCAGATTCTTCACCTGACCCTCCCCCTCCCTCCTTTCTCTTTGAACAAAAATGTACAAAATTCTTGCCAAGGCACCAGTTAGACAAGCAGGTGGAAGGAGATTCTGGGAAAGATGGGAAGATCTTGAGAATGATGGACCTAAAGATGAGCTTATTAACCACAAAATCATGATCATTTATGATGTTAAATCACTTTTATGGGCGAGAAATTGGTTATCACAATACTTATCAAATACAGGAGGCTCAAAACTACCAATCAATACATGTTTTTAATAAATAGAGACACTTGATCAAAGCCTAAGTGTATGGCTATATATGAGGAATTGTCTATGAAAAATTCAGAGTAGATTTTCTGAAGATCAACAAAAGAAACTATATCACAAGAAGGAGAAGAAAAGACTTCCAGAAAGTAATTGGAGCCACTTTTCTGAAGAATTTCCAGTTTCTGATTTATCAAATTTTAGCATAGTAACAGTTGAGTATTGTTTAACATATTCATTTATAATTTTTATACAAACCATCCACATATTTAAAATTCTCTCTTTCAAATTGGTCCACAAATACATAGGAAAACATTTTATTGGTGATATTGTTATATTGTTAAATTATACTGTTAAATGTGTGGCAAAGGATTATGAGATGATGTGTTGTTCTAGAGGGAGGAAAATACAACCTCTATATGACAGATAACCCAAAAGTGGATGCAAAAGAGATAGCATGTTTGCTAGTTAGGTGTTCTCAAGCGTGGAGTGAAAGTTGGGTCTATGGTTCTTTCTGCCTTTCTAAAGTACTCACCATCCCCCCATGACTACAGACATCCCAAATATCTAGTATTAATTTTTTCTATTCTTGTTTTCTAACTGTAGAAAAGAAAGCTAACACATTAGTAATTACGATAGTTATCTTTATATCATTTGAATTAAGAATAATACTCTATAATATTGGTCATATTATTGATATTGTGTCTTCTTAATTTCTTCATGGCTGAACACTTAATGTACAATGATTTCCATTTAATACATCAGATATTATTTTGTTTTAAAAATAGCTTAGACTAAAGAGTATAGTAATATGGAATTTAAAACCACTGCTGCTACTTTTGTTTTCTGATATGTATTAAGGATACTTTAGTTTTCTGATATGTTTTGAGGGGCATAAGACTAAATGAACACTAACATAATTTTTTTTTAAGATTTTATTTATTGGGGGCGCCTGGGTGGCTCAGCTGGTTAAGCGACTGCCTTCTGCTCAGGTCATGATCCCGGAGACCCAGGATCGAGCCCCACATCGGGCTCCCTGCTCCACAGTAAGCCTGCTTCTCCCTCTCTCATTCCCCCTGCTTGTGTTCCCTCTCTCGCTGTGCTTCTCTCTGACGAATAAATAAATAAATAAAATCTTTTTTTAAAAAAAAATTACATTCTGCTAGTCCTGAAGAATTCTATAGATAACCTAACATTTGAAAGACTGCCCCAAAGAGAGAATATGCATAAAGGTGCATATGCCTCTACCAGGTTCAGATTAACCCAGTGGAAAAACCAGATGCTCTGGTTATGTAATGACCAAAGATGTCTCCTGCTCTTGGAAACTGTGGTAAATGGTTTAATGTATGGGCTTGATTGGCCTGTTTTGTTTGGGTAATTTTGGTATTCTACACACATTAAATATCATTTTGGTCATGTATAATCCAGTGCGTTATATATAAAAACCACACAGAGTTTGTTTAAACATTTTTGAATATTTGACTGGCCATGTGAAATTGATGCAATCTGAAACATGCTCAAGATTTTATATTTACATGTTCTTTAATTATAGGACAAAAATCATACATAAGGTGGAAGCACACTTTCAGTGAAACCCTGAATAAGTTAACCTTTTAGTGCTTCAGTTTCCTCCTATGGAAAAAGGGAATGTTGTGATGATTAAAGAAAGTAGCATGTAAAATACTTAGGTCAGTACTGACTATGTTAATAAAATTAATTATTATTGTTAAGGCACCACCACACTTGAATTTTTAGAATTTCTATTCACCATAATTGGACATCATATGTGCTGGGGAGATACCAAAAAAAATAAGAAATGATATAGAGATTGAGTTCTAGTGAGCCCACTAGAAAACCAAATGTCTAAAACATTCTTTATGAAGGCCTAGCCTCTGTAGTTAAAAAACTGCCATTCATAGGAAAGCCACATATCTCTTTTTCCTTTTTAGAGTCAATAATCAATATACTATGTATTATTGGTTTTAGAAGTACAGGCCTGTGATTTGTCAGTCTTTTTTTTTTTTTTTTTTTTTTTTTTTT
>PITA01026019.1:0-23368 GCA_004023965.1 Spilogale gracilis
TGGGTGGCTCAGTTGGTTAAGCCACTGCCTTCGGCTCAGGTCATGATCCCGGAGACCCGGGATTGAGTCCCACATCGGGCTCCCTGCTCGGCGGGAGGCCTGCTTCTCCCTCTCTCGCTCCCCCTGCTTGTGTTCCCTCTCTCGCTGTGTTTCTCTCTGTCAAATAAATAAAATCTTTAAAAAAAAAAAAAAAAAAAAAGGATGCTGTATTTTGTCAAATAGTTTTTCAGCATATATTGAGATCATGTGGTTTTTGTCCTTTCTGTCATTAATGTGATGCATCACTTTGATTGATTTGTGAATGTTGAACCATTCTTGTAGTCCAGGAATAAATCCTAATTATTTTTCTGATAATCCTTTTAATGTACTGTTGTATCCTATTGATTATTATCTTGATGAAAATTTTGGAATCCAAGTTCATCAAGAATATTGGTCTATAATTATATTTTTCAGTGAGATCTTTTTCTGGTTTGGGGATCAAGGTAATACTGGCCTCATAATAAGAGTATGATGAAGTTTACATTCTATTTCTATTTTTTTAACATCTTTAGTAGTAGAATAGGTATTTGTGAATCCTAAAATATTTGGTAGAGTTCCCTTGGGAAGAAAGACATCTGGTCCTGGACTCTTCTTTCTTTGTTTTTTTTAAAGATTTTATTTATTTGACAGAGAGAAACACAGCTAGAGAGGGAACACAGGCAGGGGGAGTGAGAGAGGGAGAAGCAGACTTCCTGCTGAGCAGGGAGTCCGATGTAGGGCTCGATGTCAGGACTCTGTGATCATGACCTATGCCGAAGGCAGTTGCTTAACCAATTGAGCCACCCAGGTGCCCCCCTGAACTCTTCTTTAATGGGAGAATTGTGATTACTCCTTCAATTTCACTGCTGGTTATAGGTCTATTCAGGTTTTCTTTAATTCCTATTTCAGTTTTGGTAGTTTATATATTTATAGGAATGCATCTGTATCTTCCAGATTTCCTAATTTGTTGGCATAAATTTTCTCATAACAGGTTCTTAAAATTGTTTGCATTTCCTTACTGTTGTTAGTGATCTCACATCATTTTTTCATGACTTTATTACTTTGGGTCTTTCTCTTTTCTTTTGGATAAGTCTGGCCAGTAGTTTATCAACATTATTAATTCCTGCAAAGAACAAGCTTCTAGATTTGTTGATCTGTTTCACTTTTTTGTTTCTATTTCATTGATTTCTGCAGTAATCTTTATTATTTCTCTTCTTCTTTGTTTAGGCTTTATTTGTTATTCTTTCTACAGGTCCTGTAGGTAAAATAGTAGCTTGTTCATTTGGGACTTTTCTAATTTTTTGAGAGAGGCTTGGATGATTATATATTTCCCCCTTAGGGCTACCTTTGCAGTATCCCATAGGTTTTGAATAGATGTGTTTCATTCTCAATAGTTTCAATGAATTGCTTAAGTTCATCTTTAATCTCCTGGATGATCCAAACATTCTTGAGCAGGATGGTCTTTAGGTTCCAAGTGTTTGAATTCCTTCTAAACTTTTTCTTCTGGTTGAGTTCCAATTTCAAGACAATGTGGTCCAAAAATATGCTAGGAATAATCTCAATCTTTTGATATTGGTTAACCCTGATTTGTGACCCAGTATGTAGTCTATTTTGGAGAAAGTTCCATGTGTGCTCAAGAAGAATGAGTATTCTGTTGTTTTAGGGTGGAATATTCTGAATATATCTATGAAGTTTATATGGTCCAATGTCTCATTCAAAACTTTTCTTTGTTGATTTTCTATTTAGATGATCTGTCCATGGCTGAGAGTGGTGTGTTAAGAACCCCTACAATTAATATATTTGTATTAATATGACTCTTTATTTTGCTTAACAGTTGGCTTATGTAGTTGGCTGCTACCATGTTGGGAGCATAAATACTTACAATTGTTAGATCATCTTGGTGGATAGATCTTTTAAGAATGATGTAGTGTCGTTATGTATCTCTGACTACAGAGATAGTATCTGAGAATCTCTACCCCAGTTCTTTTGAGGCCCATTGGCATGTCAGATGATTCTCCTTCCTTTCGCTTTCAGTCTGGATGTACCTTTAGGTTCAAAATGTGTCTCTTGTAGAGAGCATATGGAAGGGTCCAGTCTGCATCCCTGTGCCATGTTATGGGAGCATTTAGGCAATTCACATTGAGTGTGATTATTAAAAGATAAGTTTTTATTGATATCACATTGCCTGTGAAGTCCTTTTTTCTATAGAATGCCTCTGTAAATTTCTGTTCTGTGTCACTCTTGGGTTCTTTCTTCTTTTATATAACCCTCCTTAATATTTATTGTAGTGCCAAGTTGGTGCTCACATAATCTTTTAAACATTGCTGATCCTGGAAGTTCTTTATCTTTCCATCCATTTTGAATGTCAGAATTGCTGGATAAACTATTATTGGCTGCATGTTATTCTCATTTAGTGTCCTGAATATATCTTCCCAGCCTTTTCTGGCTAGCCAGGTTTCTGTGGACAGGCCTGACATTATTCTGATAGTCCTCCCTCTTTACATAAGGGATCTCTTCCCTCTAGATGCCCTTAAGACATATTCTTTGAATTTATGATTCATGAATTTCACAATTATATTTCTGGATGTTTTTCTAGCCTCACTGATCTTGGGGGGGGGAGGTGTTCTCTTTCCCTCTAGGACATGAACACTTGTTCCATTCCCCAGATTAGGTAAATTTTCATCTAGGATTTGTTCAGCTATATCTTCTAGTATTATCTCTTTCCACCCCCTCAGGGATCCAAATAATTCTGATATTGGAACATTTCATGGTGCATTTATTTCTCTAATTCTATTTTCATGACTTCTAAACTCATTGTTTCAAGCGTCCTCATGCTACTTCTTTTCTATCAGTCTGTCTTCTAGATCATTAATTCAATCTTCTGCCTCCCTTATCCTAACTAAATACTCCTAAGAATATTTAGATTAGATTGGATCTCATTGATAGTATTTTTAACCTCTGCCAGATCAGCTCTCACTTCTCCCTTAGAGATTCTATGTTGCCACTAGTGATCTTTTCCAACTTAGCCATTGTCTAGATAATTGCTACCCTGAATTCCATTTCCAAGATATTATTTATGTCCATATAAAGTAGTTCTGTGGAAGAGATCACAGCATCTGAATTTTTCCTCTGTTGGGTGTTCCTCCTCCAAGTTATTTTGTTAAGAGGTGGCTGAGGGTATGTGTAGCTGAATATATCAAGCACAATCTGGACAAAGTGCTCACTAAGTTTCAGAGCAATCAGAATTTGCCATCAAAAAGACAGAAAAAAAGAGAGAAAAATAAAAAAAGAAAGAAAAAAAACTGCAAAAATGGGCCCCAATAGTAGGATTTTTATGACACAGAAACAAAAATGAATAAACAAAAAGACTCACAAAAGTAAAAAAAAAAAAGCGAAACCCAGCCCAAATGACCCCCAACAATAAAAATTATATAGTACAATGACAAAACCAAGTACACAGAAACACTGACAGAGGAATAAGATGGGAAGGTGTTTATAAACACTGTTTATAAAAAACATTTGAGTGAGGAAGGTATTTCAGTTCTTCCTGGATGTATCTTGTATTCTTTGTTAAAGGACTCAATTTTCCAGAGATATAGGGAAATTAAAACTTGTTTATATATAGGGGTAGTATTGAATAGGAAAAAAAGGATTACCTGGAAGCTTATATCTACATGAATATTTTTTTAAATGAAAAGAAACACAGGTATATATATGAAAAATTTCAAGTTGAAAAGTTATTATGTAATGTTGTATTAAACATCAAGTTGTAATGATAAGTGGGTTAAAAAAAAGAAAAGAACAAGAATCATTGCCAGGGACAGTGCATGATCCGCCCCTCCCAAGCCACCAGAAACATTGGTGGAGGTACCTGTTAATGTGAATGAAAGTCCCTCTGGGCTTTCCCCGCCTGGAATCCAGAAAGCCATGTACCCTGTGGGTCGGGGCAGTATGTCCCTTGTGTGCTTACCCAAGTCATATAGTTCCATTTAATCCTCCTCCTGGTAATCATATTTTTGTATCTCTTATCTTTATTTCTTGATCTCTCTGCCTCAATGGTCTCAACTTCTGTGAGTTTAAGCAATCACTCTGTACCCTGCAGTAACAATACTAATCCTGTCTCTAGGGCGGGTGCAAAAGCAGTTAAAGATTTAACTTTGCCACCCAACTTCCTCACCTTTGAATAATAAAAGCCTGGGGCCCTTGTCAGTCAAGAGAGACAAAGGCAGAGCCAAAGGTAGGAAAAAAGGCAGGGAGCCTGCAAAGAGAGACAGAAACAGAGAAGCAAGGAGAGCAGCAGAAAACAGGGAAGCAAGGAGAGAGACAGAAGCAAAATGAGGAGAGAGCAAGAGAGCCTGAAAAGAGAGACCGAAACAGAGAAGCAAAAAAAGTAGCAAAGAGAGAAGCAGACAGAGAGCAAGAGAGCCTGAAAAGAGAGACAGAAGCAAAGCGAGGAGAGAAGCAAGAAGCAAAGAGAGACAGAAACAGAGAAGCAAAGAAAGCAGCAAAAAGAGAAGCAGACAGAGAGCAAGAGAGACAGAAGAAGAGAGTAGAGCAAGAAGGCCAAAGCCAGAGCTAGAGAGATAGAGCTAGAAAGCCAATGCTAAAAAGCCAGAGCGTGAGCCTGAGCCTGCTTCATAGGTCTCTCCTGACTGACTTCAGGTCTGTCAGCTTGCATCAGATCTCCGTGTCCGTGTCATTATTTCGCCCGCCAGACATCCCATGGTTCGGGACCCACATCTCTGCCGAGGCTGGCCCCTGCCGGTAACAAATCATGAGAATGAATTTTGAAAAATTAAAAGAAAAAGCTGTATCTATGAAATATAGAGGTTTTGGTGTAGTACTGGGAGCTTAATATATTGTTTTTCCCTGTTGTTGGAATTTTGCAGTTTTATGGAGACCCTTTGGTGGTTGTCCTCTTGTTTTTTTGGTGTGCCTTCTGGGGGAGGGGTTTGCCACATTGTTTTTCAGTAAATCTTGCTTAAGTTGAGTCGTCCTGCCCCTTTCAAGGGGCTGGGCTCTGTGGAAACTGGTTTTTCAGGCTTTTGTTCTCTGGAGGTTTTTGTTCTTTGGTGGCTTTTTGTAGCTTTTTGGACAGTCAGAGCAAAGTAAACTATCCACACTCAGACCTCCACCTCACCTCACAGAGAAACCTCCATCTGCTCCCCTCTAGAGGGTCCAGAACACACAGACCCCCCCCAAACTCCCCTGAACACCGTGACTTCTCACAGTTGGTGCTTATATATATGTATATATTATACAGCTACATATATAATAAAAAACATCCAACTTTCTTGAAATATCCACATATTTTGTAGATTCATTGCATTTCCCCCATTTTTGAAATAGATGATTTAAAACAAAATAAAGCCAACTACATGAAATTATATGTTGGAAAACATGTAGAGAAAAAAGAATCCCTCATGCACTGCTGATGGGACTGTAAATTGGTGCAACCACTATGGAAACCAGTATGGAGCCCCCATTAAATATATTCATATGATCCAGTAAATCCCTACTGAATATATACCAAAAGTAAATGAAACATTAATTTAAAAAGATCATTCATCACTATTTTTGTTGCACATTATATATGGTAGTCAAGATACAGAAGCAACCCAAGTGTCCATCAATAGGTGAATGGATAAAGAATATATGGTATATAAACATGTGGTACACACACACACACACACGCACACACACACACACAAATACTACTGAACCATAAAAAGGAATGAAACCTTGCCATTTGTAACAACGTGGATAGACCTAGAGGATATTATGCAGGTGAAATAAGTCAAACAGAAATAAAAAATATATAATTTCAGTCACATATGGAATCTAAAAAACAAAACAAATGTAAAAAACAAGCAAAATAGAGGCTCTTAAATACAGAAAATTGGTGATTGCCAGAGAGTATTTGAGTGAGAGGAATGGGCAAAATAGATAAATGGGATTGAGAGGTACAAACTTCCAGTTATACATAAGTCACAGAGATAAAAAGAACAAAGGGACTATAGTCAACAATAATATAATAATATATGGCAGGATGTGGTAACTATATTTATCATAGTAAGCATTGAGTAATGTATGGAATTGCTGGATCAATTCATCATGAACCTGCAACTGAAATACCATTGTATGTCAAATATGCTTTAATTTAAAAAAAAAAGTAAAAAAGAAAATAATGTTAGAAAAAGTGAAGAAGATCCCAATTAGTCTGCATCCCTGGAAAACTTCACTGACCCAACACAGATGTATATATAACACAAGCAAGAAATAAACTTTTGTTATTTTAAAGCCAAAAAAAAATAGTAAAGCATGTATACATTTAAAGTATTTAATTCAAGTTTTCATAAAATTCTGATAATAAAAATATATTTGATTTAAAAAACTGAACATTTAGGAAACTTTGAATTTGGAAAGTGAAAAAATATTTTTGATAAAAAAAACTGAACATTTAAGAAACTGAATTTGGAAAGTAAAAGACACACAAAACCCCCACCAATTTAAATGTTTATATGTGTGACTTTCCCACCTTCAAATTTTCAATGATGTGTATGAAGGTTATTTCCAAGAAGAAAAAGTACCTGTATCTATATAGTTAGGGATTCTCCAGGGTATTCTATGTTTTTTTAAAGCCCAGGTAATGTCTTTATAATTGTTGTTTTAAAGATATTTTTAAAGTTTATTTGAGAGAGAGAGAGATTGAGAGCTTGAGAGGAGATAGGTCAGAGGGAGAAGCAGAGAACCCTATGTGGGACTCAATCCCAGGACTTCAGGATCATGACCTGAGCTGAAGGCAGTGGCTTAACCAACTGAGCCACCCAGGCCCCAATTGTTGTTTTCAATTCTAATTATGACTTCTTATTTACATCTGTATTAATTAAATCCCTGGCTGTGAGTACTACCTCCTGTTCTTTTCTTTGGGGTGAATTTCTCTATCCTTTCATTTTGTCCAGAAAAGAAAAAAGAAAGAAAAAGGAAACAACAACAACAAAACCTCAGCAAGTGTTTCCTGGTGTATGCTGTGTACACTCTGCTGTTATGTTTTGGCTGCTCTTTCCATCCACTGGTCTCTCCTCTACAGAGTTCTTCTTTGCTTGTATTGGGGAGTGTTTGAAACATTTTAAACTTCAACTGGATGTGGTTTGATGTGTTTGTAAAGAAAAGCCTGGAAAAGGGGAAAAAGGAGCCTGATACAACACAAGAGAATGGAAAGGGAACAAAATGCAAACAAATAGACAAACAAAAAACTCTATGTGTGATTCCAAAGAATAAGAAATTAAGAAGGAAAAAATAATAAGTACAGAAGAAAAGAAAAAAAGAAAAAGAAGAAGGGTAGAGAAAATGCAATATCTTGAGGGGAGGGGCAAGATGGTGGAGGAGTAGGAGACCTAAATATCATCAGGTCCCAGTAGTTCAGCTAGATAGTTATCAAACCATTCTGAACACCTACAAACTCAACAGAAGATCAAAGAGAAGAAGAGCAGCAATTCTAGGAACAGAAAAGCGACCACTCTCTTCAAGGTAGGATGTATGGAGAAGTGAATCTGAGGTGATATACGGGAAGATAGACTGCAGGGGGAGGGGACACTTCCCAGCAAGCCACGGAGCACAAAATTGGAACTTTTAGAACTGCTCTGAAAACCACTCCCTGGCGTCACATGAGGGAACCGGTGGTGCAGGGAGTCAATAAAGCCACCACTTTGTCCATAGCTTGGTCTAGGCACATGCAAGCTGCAACCGAGGTGACACTGCAGGCTTCCACACAATGTGCAGGACTGCAGGGTCTTAGAGCTTCCAGCAGGGTGTGAGCTCCAGAGAGCATCCAGACAATGGACAATGGCAAGCTCTCACAAACCAGCATCAGTCACAGTTTCTGTGGCATGTGAGTGAAGCAACAGGCTAGTGTTGGCGGGTACGTCCTACCCATGAGAGGTGGCGGGATGCAGGAGAAAATAGAGAGAGAGTCAGTGTGTCCTGCACTATCCAGAGTGGAGCTAACTGAGGCTCTCTCTGAGATGGAGGTCTGGATGTGGACAGCTTACTTTGCCCTGCTTTGTGAAAAACTGCAAAAAGCCACAAAAGAACAAATACTCCAGAGAACAAAAGCCTGAAAACCCAGTTTCCATAGAGATCAACCCCTTGAAAGGGGGCGGAGAGACCCAGCCCAGGAACATTGACAGAAAAACAACACAGCAGGCCCCTCCGCCAGAAGGCAAGCCAGAAGGAACAGATGACAACACCAAAGGGTCTCTATAAAACTGTAAAACACCAATATCAGGGGAAAAAAAACATATTAAGCTACTAGTACTACCCCAAAACCTGTATGTTTTATAGATGCAGCTTTTTTTTTAAGATTTCATTTATTTGACAGAGAGAGAGATCACAAATAGGCAGAGAGGCAGGCAGAGAAAGAGGGGGAAGCAGGCTCCCCACTGGGCAGAGAGCCCGATGTGGGACTTGATCCCAGGACCCTGAGATCATGACCTGAGCTGAAGGCAGAGGCTTAACCCTCTGAGCCACCCAGGTGCCCCTAGATACAGCTTTTTGTTTTAGTTTCTTTTTAACTTTTTTATTTTCAATTTTTAAGTTTTCATTTTAAATCTTAAATACATTCTCACAGTTTTTGTTCTTTATTTTTTAACCCACTTATTATTACAATGTGATACTTAATACAACACTCCATAATAACTTTTCACCTTGGACTTTTTCCCAAACACATATCTGTGTGTGTTCTTTTTCTGATTTTTTCTTCTTTCCTTTTTTCTTTTTTCTTTTAAATATACATATAGATATAAGCTTCAAGGTACTCCTTCATTCCTATTCAATACTACACTTATATATAAACTAGTTTTAATTTACTTATGTCTCTAGAAAGTGGAGTCCACTAACAATAAGACACACCCAGGAGGAACTAAAGTACTTTCCTTGCCCACAATGAGGATTTGTACTCACTTGCCCATCCTATTCTTCTGTCAGTGTTTCTGTGTTATTGTTCTTGCCTTTGTAATATAAAAATACTGTTCTTGGGGGTTGTTTGGGTTGGGTTTAGCTTTTTGATTTCTTCTCCTTTATTTTACTTTTGATGGTCTTTTTCTTTACTCTTTTTGGTTTTGTGGCATATAAATCCTACCATTGGGGCCCATATTGGTTGGGTTTTTTTCTTGCTTCTTTTCTCCTTTTCTCTCCCCTTTTTTTCTTCTTTTACAGTGGCGACTTCTGATTGCTCTGAAACCTTCCAACAAGCAACTCTCCTGGATGGTGATTGATATATTCAGCTATACATTCCCTCAACCATCCCTCACGAAAATGGCTCAGAGGAGAACCAACAGAAGAAAAACTCAAATATGGCAACCCCTGTCACAGAACTACTGGATATGAACACAAACAATATGACAGAAATGGAATTCAGGGTAACAATCATCCAAGCAATGGCTAAATTGGAAAAGAACATTAGTGGCAAGATAGAAACTCTAAGAGCATAACTGAAAGCCAAACTGGCAGAGGTTAGAAATGCCATCAGTGAGATCCAAACTTATCTAAGTACTCTATCAGCTAGGATAAATGAAGCTGAAGATTGTATTAGTGATTTAGAGGACAGATAGATTAAGAAGGAGGAGCAAGAGAAGTCTTGGAACAAACAGCTAAAATACCATGAAAATAGGGGCGCCTGGGTGGCTCAGTTGGTTGGGCGACTGCTTTCAGCTCAGGTCATGATCCTGGAGACCCAGGATCGAGCCCCACATCGGGCTTCCCGCTCGGCAGGAGGCCTGCTTCTTCCTCTCTCAGTCCCTCTGCTTGTGTTCCCTCTCTAGCTGTGTTTCTCTCTGTAAAATAAATAAATAAAATCTTAAAAAAATAAAAATAAATAAAATACCATGAAAATAGAATTAGGGAAATAAATGATGCCATTAAACTCTCCAACATCAGGAATCTCTAAGGGAGTTGAGAGAAAGAGAAGGCTGGAAGATATAGTTGAACAAATCCTGGAATAAAATTTCCCTAATCTGGGGAATGAAACAAGTGTTTGTGTCCTGGAGGCAGAGAGGATTACCCCCCCCCCAAGATCAATGAGTCTAGAAAAACCTTCAGGTACATAATTGTGAAATTCATGAATCATAAATTCAAAGAATATGTCTTAAGGGTGGCTAGGGGGGAGCAATCCCTTAAGGGAGATCTTAACACACCACTCTCATCAATGGACAGATCATCTAAACAGAAAACCCACAAAGAAACAAGAGCTTTGAATGATACATTGGATCAGATAGATATCATAGATATATTCAAAACTTTCCATGCTAAAACAGCAGAATACTCATTCTTCTCAAGTGCACATGGAACTTTCTCCAGAATAGACCACATATTAAGTCATAAATCAGGACTCAACTGATGCCAAAAGATTGAGATAATTCCCTGCATATTCTCTGACCACAGTACCTTGAAACTGGAACTCAATCATAAGAAAAAGTTCAGAATGAATACAAACAGTTGGAAGCTAAATACTAACCTGCTCAAGAATCTTTGGATCAACCAGGAAATCAAAGAAAAACTTAAACACTTCATGGAAACAAATGAGAATGGAGATACATTCATTAAAAACCTATGGGATACAGCAAAGGCAATTCTAAGGGGGGATATGCATAGCCATCCAAACCTCACTCAAAAAAATGGAAAATCCCGAATACAACAACTCCCATTACACCTTATAGAACTGGAAAATCAACAAAAAATTAAACGAACCCCCCCCCCAGAAGATGGGAAATAATTAAGGTTAGAGCAGAGATCAACAAATTAGAAACTAGAGACACAGTAGAACATGTCAATGAAACTAGAAGCTTGTTCTTTGAAAGATTTAATAAGATCAATAAACCATTGGCCAAACTAATCCAAAAGAAAAAGGTGAAGACTCAAATTAATAAAACTACGAATGAAAGAGGAGAGATGACTACTAACACCAAGGAAATAGAAACAGTCATCAGAAATTATTATCAACAGCTGTATGCCAATAGGTTAAACAACCTCAAAGATATGGATGCATTCCTGGAAACCTATAAACTCCAAGACTGAAACAGGAAGAAATTGACAATCTGAATAGACCAATATTTAATAATGAGATTGAAGCAGTGATGAAAAATCTCCCAGAAAACAAGAGCTCAGGACCTAATGGATTCCCTGGGGAATTCTACCAAACATTCAAATGAGAATTAATATGTATTCTCCTGAAGAATTTTCAAAAAATAGACACAGAAGGAAAACTTCCAGACTCTTTCTATGAAGCCAACATTACTTTATTCCCCAAACAGGGCAAAGCCCCATCAAAAAGGAGAATTTCAGACCAATATCCCTGATGAATATAGATGCCAAGTTTCTGAAAAAGATCCTGGCTAATAGGACCCAACAGTACATTAAAAGATTATCCACCACAACCAGGTGGGATTTATCCCTGGGATGCAAGCTTGGTTCAGCATTTGCAAATCAAACAATGTGATAGAACAAAACAGTAATACAAGAGAGAAGAACCCCATAGTCCCCTCAATTGACACAGAAAAAACATTTGACAAAATACAGCATCTATTTCTGATTAAAACTCTTCAAAGTATAGGAACAGAGGAAACATGCCTCAACCTCATAAAATCTATCTATGAAAAACGCACAGCGAATATTATTCTCAGTGGGGAAAAACTGACAGCCTTCCTGAGGTCAGGAAAAAGACAAGGATGCCCACTCTCACCACTATTGTTCAACATAGTGTTAGAAGTCCTAGCAACAGTAACCAGAAAACAAAAAGAAATAAAAGGTATTCAAATTGGCAAAGAAGAAGTCAAACTCTCTCTTCTCGCAGATTACATGATACTCTATATGGAAAACCCAAAAGACTCTACCTCCAAACTACTATAACTCATACAACAATTCAGTGATGTGGCAGGATACAAAATCAATGTACAGAAATCAGTTGTATTCTTACATATAAACAATGAAAATATAGAAAGGGAAATCAGAGAATTGATTCAATTTACTATAGCACCAAAAACCATAAGATACCTAGAAGTAAATTTAACTAAAAAAGTTAGGGATCTATACTTGAGGAACTACAGAACACTCATGAAAAAAAAAAATGTAGAAGACACAAAAAGATGGAAGGGCATCCCATGCTCATGCATCGGAAGAATAAACATTGTTAAAATGTCTGTACTGCCCAGAGCAATCTATACTTTCAATTCCATCCTGATCAAAATTCCACCAACGTTTTTCAAAGTGCTGGAACAAACAATCCTAAAATTTATAAGGAACCAAAAAAGACCCCGAATTGCTAAGGAATTGTTGAAAAAAAAAAAAACAAAGCTGGGGGCATCACATTACCTGATTTCAAGTTTCATTATAAAGTGGTGATCACCAAGACAACATGGTACTGGCACAAAAACAGAAAAATAGACTAACAGAACAGTGTAGAAAGTCTAGATATGGACCCACAAATCTATGGTCAAATCATCTTCAACACAGCAGGAAAAAATATCCAGTGGAAAAAAAGACAGTCTCTTCAATAAATGGTGCTGGGATATTGGACAGCTACATATAGAGGAATGAAGCTAGATCATTCTCTTAGGCCACACAGAAAGATAAACTTGAAATGGATGAAAGCCTCAACGTGAGGCAAGAATCTATCAAAATCCTAGAGAAGAACATAGGCAGTAACCTCTTTGACATCGGCTACAGCAACTTCTCTCAAGAGAGGTCTCCAAAGGCAAAGGAAACAAAAGCAAAAATGAACTTTTGTGACTTCATCAAAATCAAAAGCTTCTGCAGGGCAAAGGAAACAGTCAACAAAACAAAGAGGCAAGCCACGGTATGGGAGAGGATGTTTGCAAATGACACTACAGACAAAGGGCTGATATCCAACATCTATAAAGAACTCTTCAAACTCAACATCCAAAAAAAAAGATGATCACATCAAAAAATGGGCAGGAGACATGAATAAGCAATTCTCCAAAAGAGATACAAATGGTTAACAGACACATAAAAAATATTCATTATTACTAGATATCGGGAAAATTCAAATGAAAACAACATTGAGATACCACCTTACACCAGTAAGAATGGCCAAAATTATCAAGACAGGAAAGAACAAGTGATGAAGAGGCTGTGGAGAAAGGGGAACCCTCTTACACTGTTGGTGGGAATGCAAGTTGGTGCAGCCGCTTTGGAAAACAGTGTGGAGATTCCTTAAAAAATTAAAAATAGATTTACTCTATGACCCTGCAATTGCATTACTGGTTATTTACCCCAAAGATACAGATGTGGTGAAAGGAAGGGCCATATGTACCCCAATGTTCATTGCAGCAATGGCCACAATCACCAAACTGTGGAAAGAATCAAGGTGTCCTTCAACAGATGAATGGATAAAGAAGATTTGGTACATATATACAATGGAATAGTATGCCTCCATCAGAAAGGATGAACACCCAATTTTTTGTGGCAACATGGACCAGATTGGAAGAGATTATGCTGAGTGAAATGAGCCAAGCAGAGAAAGTCAAGTATCATATGGTTTCACTTACTTGTGGAGCAAAAGGAGTAATATGAGGATAGTAAGAGAAGGAAAGGAAATGGGAAGTGGGGTAAATAGGGAAGGGAGATGAAACAAAAGAGACTTTGGACTCAGAAACGGCCAGGAGCTGGCCCCGGCAGAGATGTGGGTCCCAAACCGCGGGATGTGTGGCGGGTGAAATAATGACAGGGACACGGAAATCTAATGCAAGCTGACAGACCCGAGGTCAGTCAGGAGAGACCTATGAAGCAGGCTCAGCCTCACGCTCTGGCTTTCTAGCTTTGACTTTCTAGCTCTAGCTCTCTAGCTCTGGCTTTGACCCTCTTGCTCTACTTCTCTCTCTTCTTCTGTCTACTCTCTGTCTGCTTCTCTTTCTGCTGCTTTCTTGCTTCTTTGCTTCTGTCTCTCTTTGCAGGCTCTCTTGCTGTTTCTTGCTGCTCTCCTCGAAGGGTCTCTTGCTGCGTCTAAGGCTCTCTGCCTCCTCGCAGGCTCTCTGCCTTTGTCTCTCAGCCTCTCAGTCTCTCTGCAGGCTCTCAGTCTCTCTCTGTCTCAGGGTTTTGTCTCTCTTGACTGTCAAGGGTCCCAGTCTTTTATTATTCCCAAGTGAGGAAGTTGGGTGGTGCAGTTAAATTGTCAACTGCTTTTGCACCCACCCTAGAGACAGGATTTGTATTGTTACTGCAAGGTACAGAGTGATTGCTTAAACTCACAGAAGTTGAGACCATTGAGGCACAAGGATCAATAAATACAGATAAGAGATACAGAGATATGATTACCGGGAGGAGGATTAAATGGAACTATGTCTCAAATAAGCACACCAAGGACATATTGCCCTGACCCAAAGGGTAAGTGGCTTTTTGGTTTCTAGGCAGGGAAAGCCCCTCTGGGCTTTCATTCACATTCACAGGTACCTCCACCAGAATTTCTGGTGGCTTGGGCATGGAGGGAAGGGCAGATCATGCACCGTCCCCAACAAGAACTGAGGCTCTTGGAGGGGAGGGGTAGGGAATGGGCGAGGCTCTTGGAGGGGAGGGGGTAGGGAATGGGAGAGCCTGGTGTGGGTACTGAGGGCACATATTGCATGGAGCACTGGGTGTGGGGCATAAACAATGAATCTTGGAACACTGAAAAAAATTTTTTAAAAAAGAAAAATAAGGGGCGCCTGGGTGGCTCAGTTGGTAAAGCAACTGCCTTCAGCTCAGGTCAAGATCCTGGAGACCCAGGATCGAGTTCCGCATCGGGCTCCCTGCTCGGCAGGAAGCCTGCTTCTCCCTCTCTCACTCCCCCTGCTTGTGTTCCCTCTCTGGCTGTGTTTCTCTCTGTCAAATAAATAAAATATTTAAAAAAAAGAAAAATAAATGTTAAAGCAACCCTGCATTGCTGGAATACACTGTACTTGGTGGTGGTATATTATCTTTTTAATATATTGTTGGAATAAATTTGCTAAAATAAAAAAAATTCAATATTTTGCTTATAACTACATTTTATAAAATTATTGAGAGAAGAATACCACATTGAAAAAAAATCAACAAATATAAGTTACACAATATCAACCCCTTCACTATCCAAGAAATTGAGAAGTAATTCTTGTCAGGGCCTCTTCTGGGATCTACTCCAAGCATTGTAGATGTGGGCACTTCTAACTGGTGAGGAGCAAAGCCATACTGGTTGAAATATACTTTATATTTTATTCATGAATGTGCACAAACTATGTGAATCATAAGTTGATTATAAAAAATATGCAAAACAATGGGATGTTTTCCTTTGTTATGGAAATAGTGATATATTAAAAAAAGAAGTCTAATCTAAAAAATGACAGACGGAAACTAACAAATTAACAACAAAAATATGAGTATGATAACAAAAAAGAGACAAAAAGAAAAAATATAAAATAAAAGATAAGAAATAAGAATAAGAAAGAGACACCTGGGTGGCTCAGTTGGTTAAGTGACTGCCTTTGGCTCAGGTCATGATCGGAGACCCGGGTTCAAGTCCTACATTGGGCTCCCTGCTCAGCGGGAAGCCTGCTACTACCTCTCTAACTCCCCCTGCTTGTTTTCCCTCTCTGGCTATGCTTCTCTCTGTCAAATAAATAAAATCTTTAAAAAAAATAAGAAAGAGACATTTTCCCATTAAAAAGGAAAATTATAGACCAATATCCCTGATGAATATAGATGCAAAAATTCTTACTATGATGCTAGCTAATAGAGTCCAATAGTACATCAACAAGATTAATCTCTATAATCAAGTGGGATTAATTCCTGGGCTGCAGGGTTGATTCAACATCTGAAAATCAATCAATATGACACACCACAACAATAAAAGAAAGGATAAGAACCATGCGATATTCTTAATATATGTCAAAAAACCATTTAACAAAATATAGCATTCTTTCTTGATAAAAACCTTCCACAATGTAGAGATAGAGAGAACATAGGTCAGTGTCATAAACACTATCTACAAAATCCCCACAGTGATTATCATCCTCCTAAGGGAAATACTGAGAGGTCAGGAACATATGAGAGGGATACCTACTCTCACCACTGTTCAACATAGTACTAGAAGCTCTAGCCTCAGCAATCAGACAACAAAAATAAAGAAAAGGCTTCAAAATTGACCAAAAAAGGCAAACTCCCACTGTTCAGAGATGACATGATACTCTACGTAGAAAACCCAAAATACTCCACCAAAAAAATTGCTATATCTGATACACAAATTCAGGAAAGTTACAGGATATAAAATTCAATACACTGGCACTTCTATATATTAACAATTAAGCAACAGAAAGATAAATCAAGGAATCCATCTCATTTATAATTGCACCACTACCCATAAGATACCTAGGAATAAACCTAACCAAAGAGTAAAAGATCTGTATTCTGAAAACTATAGAACACTTAGAAAGAAAATTAAGGAAGACACAAAGAAATGGGAAAACACTCCACACTCATGGATTGGAAGAAAAAAAATGTCTGTTACCCAAAGCAATCTATGCATTCAATGCAATCTCTATAAAAATACCACTAGAATTTTTCACAGAGCTGGAACAAATAATCCTAAAATGAGTATGGAACCAGAAGAGACCCTGAATAATCAGAGGAATGTTGAAAGAGAAAACCAAAGCTGGATGCATCACAATTCTAGTCTTCAAGCTTTACTGCAAAGCTATAATCACCAAACAGTATGATACTGGAACAAAAACAGATAATTAGCTCAATGGAGCAGAATAGAGAACCTGGAAATGGACTCTCAACTAATTTTTGACAAAGAAGGAAAGAATATCCCATGGGGGAAAAAAACATACACACACAAAAAATAAATTCAAAATGGGTGAAAGACCTAAATGTGAGACAAGAATCCATCAAAGTCCTAGAGGAGAACACATGCAGCAACTTTTTTGACCTTGGAAACCACAACTTCTTGATAGATGCATCTACAGAGGCATGGGAAACAAAACCAAAAATTAATTATTGAGATGAAAACTTTTGCACATCAAAGGAAACAATAATCAAAACTAAAAGACAACCTATGGAATAGAAGAAGATATTCACAAATGACATATTAGATAAAGGTTTCGTATCCAACATCCATATTTAAAAAACTTATCAAATTCAACACCCAAAAAAACAACAACAAAAAAAATTCAGTCCAGAAATGGGCAGAAGATTTGAACAGATAATTCTCCAAGGAAGACACACAAATGGCTAACAGACACATGAAAAGATGCTCAACATTACTCATAATTGAGGAAATACAAATCAAAACCAGAATAAGATACCACCTCACACTTGTCAGAATGACTAAAATGAACAGTCAAGGAAGAGCAGATGTTGGTGAGGATGTGGAGAAAGGGGAACACTTTTTACACTATTGCTGGGAGTGCAAACTGGAGCAGTCACTCTGGAAAGCAGGATGGAGGTTTCTCAAGAAGTTAAAAATAAAACTACCCTATGACCCAGCAAAATTGAACTACTAAGTATTTATCCAAAGGATACAAAAATAGTGATATGAAGGGGCACATGTAGCACAATGTTTGTAGCAGTGGTTTGCATGATTGCCAAAATATGGCAAGAGAAATGACGTCCATTGACAGATGAATATATAAAGTAGATTTTTAAAAGATTTTATTGATTTATTTATGGAGGGAGACACAGCAAGAGAGGGAACACAAGCAGGGGGAGAGGGAGAGGGAGAAACAGGAATCCTGCTGAGCAGGGAGTTCAATGCAGGGCTCAAACCCTGGCCCTGGGATCATGGCCTGAGCTGAAGAGAGATTACTGAGCCATCCAGTCACCCCAGTAGCAGACAAGCAGACATTTTATAGATGTTTTATGTATACACACACACACACACACACACACACACACACACACACACACACACACACAGGAATATTACTCAGCCACCAAAAGGAATGAAAGCTTGCCATTTGGAAGAACATAGATGGGTACTATTCTAAGCAAAATAAATCAGTCTGAGAAAGACAAATGCCTTATGATTTTATTCATATGTGGGAATCAAGAAACAAAACAGATGAGCATAAAGGAAGGGAAGGAAAAATTAAATATGATAAAAACATAGAGGGAGGCAAACCATAAGAGACTCTTAACTATAGGAAGCAAACTTAGGACTGCTGGAGGAGAGGTAGGTAGGTATGCGTATTGGTAACTGGGTCATGAGCATTAAGGAGGGCAGATGATGGAATGAGCACTGAGAGTCATATGCAACTGTTGAATTACTAAATTCTACCCTGAAACTAATAACACACTATATGTTAACTAAATTCAATTTTAGCAAATGGGAACTAGGGTAATCTAGGGAGGGAAATGAAACAACAGAGACTTTGAACACAGAAACAAACTGAGGGACTTGGAGGGAGGGGGGTGGAGGGATGGGAGAGCCTGCTGGTGGGTACTGGGGACACCTAAAGCGTGGAGCACTGGGTGTGGGGAATGGGGAATGAATCTTGAAACACTGGAAAAAAAATTTTAGTAACAATAAAAAAAAAAAAGAAACATAGAGGTAGGTCATAGATGACATTAACAGAAGCATTTTTAGTGGACTAGTAAGGGTAAATCCTGATCAGGGTGAATTAATAAACTTGAAAGAAGTGAAAAAAAAAAGATCTAAATATCTAAACTGTGTAAAAACAGATTTTTCGGGGGGCACCTGGGTGGGGCAGTTGGTTGAGGATCTGCCTTTGGCTCAGGTCATCCTGGATCAAGCCCTGAGAATGGCAACTCGTGCTCTCCCCCACCCTCTCTCAAATAAATAAAGAAAATATTTTTAAAAAATTGAAATAAATAAAGTATAATATCAATACCAAGTCACATCCATGAAAAAATAAGAAAATAAAAAAATACGATAGTTACAATCTAATCAGATGTAGAGCCTGTGTGGCAGTTAAAATAGACATCATCTCAAATTCCCTGCTTTCTTTTATATGGAATCTGGGGTCAGATCCTAATTTATGCATTACAGCAGACCAGCTGGAGCTGAGGTTGATTGGAAGCATTGGCTCATATTTGCATGCACAAATATCAGCTTTGGTGGATTACTTTCAAGATATTAGTAAGAAACAACTGTTATTTTCTATCTCATACCTTTTTCTTCAAAGATAAATCTTGGGACACGTGGGTGGCTTAGTTGATCGAGCATTTACCTTCAGCTCAGGTCATGGTCCCAGGGTCCTAGAATCGAGCTCCACATTGGGCTCCTTGCTTAGTGGGGAGCCTGCCTCTCCCTCTCCCTCTGCCTGCTGCTCTCCCTGCTTAGGCTCTCTCTCTGTCAAATGAATAAATAAAATAATTTTTTTATTTTAAGATTTTATTTATTTGACAGAAAGAGAGAGAGATCACAAGCAAGCAGAGAGGCAAACAGAGAGAGAGAGGGAAACAAACTCCCCACTGAGCAGGGATCCCAATGTGGGGCTTGATCCCAGAACCCTGAGATCATGACCTGATCTGAAGGCAGACGCTTAACTGACTGAGCCACACAGGGACTCTGAATAAGTAAAATCTTAAAAAATAAAATAAAAAAAAGATAAATCTGAGTTCATTCCTTCTCTTAGTATTATCGAGTCTTGAGGAGATAAAAATCAAAGAGGTCTGTATGAAACTAAGCTATAGTATGTAGAATATTGGTAATTTAGGGGTGTTGCCTTTGGAAAAAACAGTTTGCAGAGTGATTAGAGGTATGGACTCTAGAGTTAGACTACTTGAATTGAAATCTCAATGTTGCTTTGTGACTTTGAGCTAGTCACAGTCCCCTATGTTCTTCAGTTTTCTCACCTGCAAAATAAGGATGATAATGGCATTTAATTCATGAAGTCATTTTTAGAATTAAATAATATGTTGTGAAGACTTAAGGAGTTCATACAGATAAAATATTTACAACACTGTCTTGATAATTAATGTGTTATATGAAATTAGCAATTATTATTATAAATTTTAAAAGCAATATAATCAAAGCAAGAAGTTCAATGGCTTTGCATTTTTTAAAAAGATTTTATTTATTTGACAGAGAGAAACACAGCTAGAGAGGGAACATAAGCAGGGGGAGTGAGAGAGGGAGAAGCAGGCTTCCTGCTGAGCAGGGAGCCCAATGTGGGGCTTGATCCTGTGACTCCGGAATCATGACCTGAGCTAAAGTCAGATGCTTAATGACTGAGCAACCCAGGTGCCCCTGGCTTTGCAATTTTGAACACACCCAGTTCAGATTTAATCAAGCTCACACAATGCAGAGTAGAAGCTTTAATACACATAAGATTATATAATATTTCCAGTTTAAGATCAAGTTGGAAAATTTCAGTGTTTTATGTGTAGTGTTTACATTTTGTTAGTTTTAAAAACAGAGGTTAACAACTATTTTTGTCTAAATTGTATTAAATAAAAACTTTGACATTACTGTATAGCTCTAACCTATTTTATGTGATGAAATTGAAGAATTGAAGTAAATATTACCTTCCTTAGGTAAATTTATCTTTTCAGAGAATATAGGTTAAATTTTGAGGTCTTTTTTTTTTAAGATTTTATTTATTTGACAGAGAGAAAGATCACAGGTTGGCAGAGAGAGCAGAGGAAACAGGCTCCCTGCTGAACAGACAGCCCAACATGGGCCTCGATCCCAGGACCCTGAGATCATGACCTGAGCTGAAGGCAGAGGCTTTACCCACTGAGCCACCCAGGTGCCCAAATTTTGAGGTCTTATAACTAATAAAATATAAACTCAAAATATAAACAGCCTCTCTGACCAAGCCAGAAGTAGGCCAAAGCAATGTCTCCCCATCCTCCACCTTCTATTTGGCTATGCAATTACAAAAGGTAAATTGCTTAATCAGAAAACAGACTAGCTTGTAGCTTGCTCTTTTATATGTTTTCGTGTAAAGCAGCCTGCTTTAAGCAATCTTTAATGAAGCACAATCAACAAACATTTAAACACCATAGTTACTGAAATCTGATTTCCACAATGAACACAATGGTAAATTTCTGGTACTAAAAAACTTTAATGAAAAAAAAAACAAGCAGAAATAGCCCTAATAGATATCTAAGTCTCAAAAGTAAATTTCATGGTTGCAGAAAATTTATGGCAAGAATGAAAAACATTGCTCTGGGAATCTGAAGATCAGATTTCAAGTTTCTTCTCTGCTGACAACACATTTAGGAAATCAGAATTTTCCAATAATTAAATTCTTCAATTCTATGGAAGAGTAAAATACATTTACTGAAACTATTCTTTGTATAGGTAAACATTCTGAGACCTAGCAAATGAAGGTTCTAAGATTAGTTAGCAACACTATCAGAGTAAGAGTCAGCACCCCTTCTGTTTGACAGATTCAGTAGATATTTATGAGCATTTCTGATGAATTAAGCATTATCGTGGATATTTTCACTTATATTGTCTCTCATGTGTCCCATTTACAAATCAAGTAACCTTTGTGGTTGTATTAGTTTTCTAGGGCTGCCATAACAAAATAACATACGGGGTGCTTAAATAATAGAAATTTATTTCCTTACATTTCCCACATTTCTGGAGGCTGGAAGTTCAAAGTCAAGGTTCAGGTAGGGTTGGTTTCAGTCTGAGGCCTTTATCCTTGGCCTGTAGATGAGCTCTTTCTCCCTGTGTTCTCACATTGTCATTTATCTGTCTGTATCTTAATCTCCTTTTCTTTTTTTAATTTTATTTACTTATTTGACAGAGTGAGAGAGAGATCACAAATAGGCAGAGAGGCAGGCAGAGGAAGAAGGGGAAAGGAAACAGGCTCCCTAATGAGCAGAGAGCCCTATGTGGGACTCGATCCCAGGACCCAGAGATCATGACCTGAGACAAAAGCAGAAGCTTAACCCTCTGAGCCACCCGGGTGCCCCTTAATCTCCTTTTCTTATAAAGATATCAGTCATGTTGTTTTAAGACCCATCCATGTGACATCAGTTTACCTTAATTACCTCATTAAAAGTCCTAACTCCAAATATGGTCACACTCTGAAGTATTGGGGATTAAGTTTCAACATATGAATATTGGAGATGAATACACTTTGTCCCATAACAATGGTTTTTTATACACTCACTCTAGAATAAACTGTTGCAGTTTAACTTGTAAAAGCTTACCTGTTGTGTCTCCTCTTATTTTAATAACTGCTTACCTCCTCAAGCCAGACCTTCTCCAAACCAAACGTACCTGTTTCTTTCATTTTTTTTCTTTTGTTAACTGTCTCCCCTATGTTTTTCCTTTTCCTCTAACTTCCCTTAATTGTAATCAAAGCTATTCACTATTATATAAAACTCTAGGATCTTTAATATTTTATATAATCTCATACTTTTGACAATGAGCAGGCAAGACAAGTTTTATATAATAGTAAAAAGTAAATCCATTTTACCAATATAAAAACTGAGGTTTAGAGAAAATTGAGTAACTTTCTACAAGTCATACGGCAAGTACTGAAAGATCTGTGGCTTAAACTCATATCTGACTCCAGAATCTATTCTTTTATTTCTTGTACCCTACCACTTCTTAAATTTTACCTGCTAATATCTTAGGCCTGGCAAGTGTTTTCAGTGGCTTAATAAGCATTGTGAAGTCAAGCTGGAGGAAAACACAGTAATGAGGTCTGAGCTCTTTCTTTCTTTCTTTCTTTTTTAAATATCAGGTGTCTCTCACTTTCTGTTTTTGCAAATTTAATTAATTTACTGAGAAAGTGAATTACACTAAATGAAAATTAGGCTTAAGCTTAATTGAAAATAAAGGACTTAAATATTTTAAAGACCTTCAAAATTGGTTCTAAATTAAATATATTATACAAACTTTCTACTTCCCTATATATGCCCACATCATGTGAGTGTGATATTAGGACTTTGCCAAAGGAGCACAGAGAATGACAGAAAGCCTCTAATTAATGCAATAACCTTAATGTAAAATAATATTACTGTTTTTGAAAAGAGCAGAAACTTCTGAGTATAAACCCAAGGACAGGGGAGTAGATAGAAATTCTCCCAAGACTTTATTCCTTCTTTCAACAAATACTTATTGAAAACTCAAGCAGTGCCAGGCCCTGTGGTAGATGCCAGAGATAGAACCATGAACAAGACAGTGAGTCTCTGCCTTGCTAAAATTCAGTCTAATAAAGGAGAAATACATTAGACCATGACTCTCACAAATAGCAAAATAGTTTCCATTTTAATCATGTCTATGAGGTAAAAATAAAACAATAACAACTTGGGACAGCAGATAACTGAGAAGTTTATTCTGAAAGGTCAAGGAAGGCCTCCCTAAAAAAGTGACATTAAAATTGAAAAAGAAGAA
>PITA01026020.1:0-23339 GCA_004023965.1 Spilogale gracilis
GAGGAGGAAGAGGAGGAGGAAGAGGAGGGGAACAGGAATAATAATAATACAGGCAAGGAGTGTGTGGTTGGTGAGAGGTAAGATGCAGGATGGATTGTAAATGTTCTAAGAGAGAAATGACACATCCAACTAGGCATCAAGAATCATTTCTTGCCAATGAAATTTCTGAAACTGTGGAATCATCTCTAAAAGAAATGATTGAAACCTCTTGTCTGAGCCACTTACAATTGCACCTAATAAAGCTTTTGAGAGCTCTATACTGTTAGTAAGGGATGATGACCTAATAAGTCCAGTCCATTGATTCTGTGACAGGCTTGGCAAGACCCACTCATAGAATAACTTCATAATCAAATCTAAAAGACCCTGCAAGCACTATTTAAATTCATGTCTTTGATTTTTAGATGACTCTTCAGATACATACTTGTATTTGTAAAAATACTTTTCCCTCACAAAAGACTGTATTCTTCTATCACTGGAGAAATAAATGATTTGAAAATAAAATACAAACACAAAATAGTGATTTATCAAATTATAAAAACAACAGCCTGATGCTTGTTTCTAGCTTTTGGTGTTGTTATTTCAAGACTAAAAACCATGGTAGAGACTTGATCTTGATCATTATTTTATCTAAATAAAAGTGAAAAAGGAAGAACAACACGCTAAGCGGATGATTTGCATATTACATTTCAACGTGATGTGATTTAAAACAGCTGATCTATTAAACAATCAAATTAGACTTTACAAGTAAATAACCAATTCTACCTTGGCTTTAGCATTGCCTCTGGCACATTTATAATATGAATATCTGAACAAAATTATAAGAGCCTCCCTTTTGGTGCCTGAGAAACTTATTAACAATTTGACATCCAAGGCTAGGACTTCCCAATATGAAAAGTTAGAGCTAAACCTTGATACTGGTCTGATTGACTGAACTTTCCATAGTTCCTACAAAAAGGCTAAATTGGCAGCTTCCTCCTTTTACCAAATATTGATTCCCTTTCTAAACCCTTTTATGTTCTAAATCAACCTGGGGATTTCCACCTTGACTTCTTTAGTTGCAATGAGAAATGACATGTAGAAACTTTCCTATTAACTTATCACGTGGGACAGAATTTGGTTTCTGTAATCATAAGCTCAGAGCCCTTTAGAGAGCTTCTAAGTGGTAAAAGGAAAGGAAATTGGAAGGAAGAACTGAAGATATTTTTCTCCTATGAATTAGCACAAACACAGATTTATAGCCTACACATGTGTTTTGTTTTTACTGATGGTTGTAACTAGGGACACCTGTAAGACAGAGCCAAAGGGGAAGAATTAAAAATAAATGGAAGAAAAATGTAATAATAATAGCTTCAGAACTTGATTTGAAGCCTAGTATGTGAGACTTTAAAATTCCCCTTTCCTGGAAAATGTTTTATCATTTAGCTTATGTAATTTAGCATACAGTATGAAGGCTGAAATATAACAACATTTTTTAAAAGATTATTTCAGTATTTCCAACGGAAATGTTGAGCTAAGTGTAGAATTTGTGGGATCAGTTAGCTTATAAATAATGATCCTTTATGCTGGCATTGGGAAATCCCTGTTCCCACAGCTAGTTCAATAAAGCAATTAATATCAATAAATGCTGAAGAAAGCAAATCTCTATTCACTTTTGTCTGGATTAGTTAACATGAAAAAGATCCTACCACTCTCCTGGAGTATTTAAACTTCCCATAGGATGACATTCTAATGAAAGGTAAATAAAGTATGTTTTTGACATATGTTCCTCTTGTCATACACTATCTACTTCTTATAAGATGGTTAACCTTGCTCCTCCCTACAGAAATTTTTGCTGTGCTTTTTCACTTAGGCCAGTCTCTTGTAACAAACCTGTATTGTAAATATACCTTAGCAGGGTTTTTTTTTCCCCTCTAATATCATTATTTTTGCTTTCTGTTTAATTTCCTTGAAGAAAATATAACTTCCAAAACTGAGATGTATTTTGTTTCAATATAATGCTTACACATTCCATGCAAAATAGCTCTTGCAAACTCAGGGTTTACAGAGGATATTTTTTAAAAAAGGAACTTTATGTGACAGGGCATGTTTTAGTGAACCTCTTAAAAATAATCTACACAATGGAAAAAACACATTTTCAAGGTGATGCGTGAGAGCTAATTGATTCCATTGATAGATAAGGATTTGTACATTCAAACTTGCAAAGATCAGTGTTCAATAAATTAATGACAGGGAACAGCCTGAACTTTTACTACATTTGGCTAGATTATTTGAGATTTCACACACAAGCAGTAAAAAGCTTAAAAGATATTATCCTGTGGCGTCCAAGAAATGCGGTAATAAGGTAAGAGTTGAATTGCACTATTGGCATAAGAAACCCATGGCTCATGCTTGATTTACAACACACCCAGTTTCATCAGAGTTGGCATGCATGCACTCTTTCTGACAGTATGGTGATAACATACTACAAGAGTTGAAGCTGCCAATTCCTACACCTTCATTCTACTAGCAAAGAATTTTAAAGCAAAATTTCAGTATTACAACAATACCACATTGCTCTGTTTTTACCCTCAATCTGATAAACCCATTCTGCCTGTTTATAAATTTCAGAAAATAGAGTTAGCTAACTTTAAATATACTACCTAAATAAATGTCCATATACTTGTGAATCTCATACACACCAAATTTATATACAGTTAAAATATGCAATGAGGTGTTTATAACTAAGTCATAAGCAGGTAATAGCTTAATTTTGAAATGGAGTAGTCATCTCCAATCAGTGCCTTAAAATTCAAAAATATAAACATAGGCAACATTATTACTTCCTATGCATGGGAATTGAATAAGCAAGAAGACAAAATTTTGTACAGTAGTTACATTTAAAAGTTACATTATAGTAAAGCAGGGTGGTTTTTTTTTTTTTTTTGAAGAAGTTGAAGATTTGCTTTTGCAATGTTAAAAGGATTTTTCTTTGGATAAAGGAGTTATCAGAAGAAAATCATACCGTATGGAAAAATAAGAACACAGTGAGCATTTATTGTTGTTCAACTTTCACATTAGTTTGTTCTTTTAAAGAGTTTTAGGTTTAGGGGCGCCTCGGTGACTCAGTCATTAAGCGTCTGCCTTTGGCTCAGGTCATGATCCCAGAGTCCTGGGATCGAGCCCCACATCAGGCTCCCTGCTCGGCTGGTAGACTGCTTCTCCCTCTGTCACTCCCCCTGCTTGTGTTCCCTCTCTAGCTGTGTTCCTCTCTGTCAAATAAATTAATATTTTTTTAAAAAAGGGGGATTAGGTTTAATCCAATTAAAAGTATACTTTAAAACATATTGCGTGTAAATTAAACTATGTCCAAAAGTAGATAAAATTCCTAATGTTTATATCAAGAGATTGCTGATACATTAAAGTACAGCATGTATTATTTAAACTTTTTAATTTGGGATAATTGTTGATTCACATGCAGTTTTGAGAAATACAGATGATCCTGTGTGCCATTTACCCAGTTTTCCAGTGGAAATGATTTATATAACTAGAATACCATATCACAAGTAAGATATTGACATTGAAGCAATCCACCGATCATTTTCAGATATCCTCAGTTTTACCTGTACTTATTTGTATGGGTATGTGCATTTAGTCCCATACAATTTTGTTTTATTTATGTGTTCAAGTATCTATCACCATGGTCAAGGTACTGAAGAATTCTATAACCACATTCATCTCTCATGTTGTTCTTTCTGACAGTACTCACTTCTTCTCCCCCTCTCATTCCATCCTAACCACTGACAATCACGAATCTGTCCTCTATTTAAAAAAAAAATTATAATTTCAAAAATATTATATTATTGGAACTTACCATATGTAGCCTTTGGTATTGGATTCTTTCACTCAGCGAAATTCACTGGAGAGTCATTCAAGTTGTTGTGTGTATCAAATGTTTGTTTCTTTTTATTGCTGAGTGATATTTATTCCATGATATGGTTGTACCACTGTTTGTTTAGCCACTCATCTGTTTTGAAGGACATATGCCCCTCCCAAAGTTTTGGCTATTATGCCAACTTTCAACAGTTTTTCCTTTCTTGTATTGAATTCTTGTATGATATTATATTCAGAGAGCCTACTCTATATGAGTTCAATTATTTCAAATGTGTTGAAGCTTGCCTTATAAACTAGGACATGGGTGTTTGAGAATATGTATATTCTACTGTTGGCTGGAATGAGATCCTGCTCATTGATTGTATTGTTCATATCTATGGTATCCTTCCTGATTTTCTGCGGAGCAATTCTGTCCAGTGCTGAGGGGAATTTTTAAGTCCCCAACTATAATTAAGAATTTGTGTATTTCTCTCTTTAGTTTTATCAGATTTTGGTTCAGTGTATTGTGACTCCTGCATATACATTTAAATCATGAGATCGTCTTTTTAATGCCTTCTTTGTCACTAGTTCATTTTCCTTTCTCTGAAGTCTACTTACATGATAGAAGTACAGCCACTCCTGTTTTTTTTAAGTTAAATATTTCAACAGGTATTTTTTCCTATTCTTTTATTTTCAAATACACATGTTGTCACACTTGAAATGAGTTTTTTTTAAAAAGCAAATAACTCAGTCATATTTTCTTATTGACTCTGCTGATCTCTATCTTTTATTGGTATGCTTAGACTACTTATATTTAAGATAATTATTGATATGTGAGCACAGAAGGCTGCCATTTAATTCCATTTTTTGTTTCTTATTTTTTGTGTACTTTCTGTAGGATTTTGAATATTTTTAAGGATTGTGTCTTTATTTATTGAGTATATCTCTTTGTGTAGTTTTCTTAGTGGGTGCTCAAGATATTACAATATATGTGACTTATCACACTCTAGTATTGTCAACATTTTACTACTTTGAGTGAATTGTCTAAATCTTAGTTTCCCCACTTTTAAATATGTATCATCTTGAGTATTATGTAATGTTATAATTTTTTTGTATAATCATCAAATATGATTTAAAACTCATAAAGAGAAGAACAGTCTGTTTTACATACCCATATTTTGGCTCATTCTGTTGTTTGTCCTTTCTGATGCTTCAAGATTCCTTCTTTTACCTTCTTTTTTTTTTTTTCCCTGTCTGAACAACTTCTTTCAGGCATTCTTTTAGGGTAAGTCTGCTAGTTACAAATTTTTAATTTAGTTTGTCTGAGAATGTCTTTTTTCCCCTTTCTTAAGGAGAGTTTCTCTAGGTAGAGAATTTACAGTTGACAGTTCCTTTCTTTTCATATTCGTGCAATGTGCACCTTTCTCTCAGCCTTTGCATTTTCAGGGGAGAAATTTTGAAGTGGCATTCCCCCATAGGTAATGTGGTATTTTTCCCAAGTTGCTTTCATTTCTTTTCTTTAATTTTCAGGAGTTTAATTATGATGTGTCTTGCTATAGATTTCTATAAATTTACCCTATGTGGAACTTTTCTTGGCTCTTGAATCTGTATGTTTATGTCTCCTACCAAATCTGGGTCAGTTTTAGCCTTATTTCTTCAAATATTCCATCAGTTCCACACTCTTTCTTCTATCTGTCTGGATAGAAGAAATGGATCTGATATTATCGTGTCACAAATCTCTGAGATTGAGTTAATGTTTTAGAGGGTCTATTTTCCTTCCTTTGATCAAATTGTAAATTCTATTGATTTCTCACTGATTCTATTTTCTGCATTGGCATTGTACTATTGAACACATTAAGAAAGATTTTTAGTTTGATTACTATATTTTTAAGTTATTTAATTATGATTTTCTTTTTTGTAACTCAAATTTTTCTTGAGACTTTCTATTTTTTCCATTTTAAAATTTTTTAAAAATTAACATACAATGTATTATTTGTTTCAGAGATACAGGTCTGTGATTCATCAGTCTTACACAATTCACAGCACTCACCATAGCACATACCCCAATGTCTATCACCCAGCCACCCCATCCCTCTCTCTCCTCTTTCCAGCAACCCTCAGTTTGTTTCCTGAGTTTAAGAGTCTCTTATGGTTTGTCTCCCTCTCTGGTTTCATCTTGTTTCATTTTTTCCTCCCTTCCCCTATGATCCTCTGTCTTGTTTCTCAAAATCCTCATATCATTGAGATCATATTATAATTGTCTTTCTCTGCTTATTTTGCTTAGCATAATACCCACTAGCTCTATCCATGTCCTTGCAAATGGCAAGACTTTGGGTTTTGTTGTTGTTGTTGTTTATGGCTGCGTAGTAAGTAATTTTATATATATACCACATCTTTATTCATTCACCTGTTGATGGACAGCTCAGCTCTTGTTTGGCTATTGTGGACATTGCTGCTATAAACCTTTGGGTGCATATGGCACTTCAAATCACTACATTTGTATCTTTAGGGTAAATGCCCAGTACTGCAATTGCTGGGATATAGGGTAACTCTATTTTCAACTTTTTGAGGAACCTCCATACTGTTTTCCAGACTGGCTGCACCAGGTTCCATTCCCACCAATAATGTAAGAGGGTACCCCTTTCTCCACATCCACACTAACATTTGCCATTTCCTAACTTGTTAATTTTAGCCATTCTAACTGGTATGAGGTGGTATCTCACTGTGGTTTTGATTTGTATTTCCCTGATGCTGAGTGATGTTGAGCACTTTTTCATGTGTCTGTGAGCCATTTGATGTCTTCTTTGCAGAAATGTTTGTTCATGTCTTCTGCCCATTTCTTGCTTGGATTATTTGTTCTTTGGGTGTTGAGTTTGGTAAGTTCTTTATAGATTTTGGGTACTAGCCCTTTATCTTATATGTAATTTGCAAAATATCTTCTCCCATTCTGTCAGTTGTCTTTTGGTTTTGTTGACTTTAAAAGGTTTTAATATTGCTTGCTGACATATTTTTATGATGGTTTCTTTAAAGTCCTTGTCAGATATTAAAACATTTTGTTCACCCTGGATTTGTCATCAGTTGATTGTCTCTTAAACTATGATTTTCCTTGTCCCTGGCATGACACATGTTTTTCTTATTGTATTTTGGACATTTTGGCTGTTACTTTAGAATACATGGGACTTGTTTAAACATTTTATTTTACCAGGCAGTCATTTTTTTTTAAGATTTTATTTATTTATTTGACAGAGAGAAACATGTCTAGACAGGAAACACAAGCAGGGGGAGTGACAAAGGGAGAAGCAGTCTGCCAGCTGAGCAGGGAGCCTGATCGGGGCTCGATCCCAGGACTCTGGGATCATGACCTGAGCCAAAGGCAGATGCTTAATGACTGAGCCACTCAGGTGCCCCAAGGCAGTCATCTTTTTAGGTTTTAACATACAGATCTGTAGACTGTGGTTAAATTGAGATTTAATTTACAAAGTGTTTGTGATGGTATCTTGGTCAACCTGGTTTATTTGTTGTGACTGAGACCCCACTAGCCCCTGTTCATGCAGCTTAAGTTAGAGAAAAAGAGTCTATAGTCTTGGCTGTCATGTGTCTTTTGACAGAGGAAGGGATTCTATGGCTCACAGAGACAAAGTAATTTCCTATAGCAGGCCACTTGTATGCTACTTCTTGCTTGTGTCACCAAGACACAGTAACTCTTAGTGGGGAAGGGGAGTTTTAGATTCAATAGAGAAGGTGGACACTTCAGTGGACCTCTTACTGTCTGCAGGTTTCCTGATCAATCCATCTTGATTGTGCTCCTGACTAGTTTAGAGCTGTTAGTAGAACAATGCAGAGGAGAAATGAGCCTACCTATGCCACTTTTATTACTAGGTTGGTTGTTAAGAAATGAGGTGAATGGATCATCTTTTTCTTTTGTGTGGTGACTTATAGGATGTCCTGCCATTTATGTTCCTACAGTCCTAGATTTTCTAGACAGTTTTCCTTTTTTTTTTTTTTTTTTGCCTTTGAAGGTCTTCCTTTGGTTGCCTGTTGCATTATTTCCAGCATTTATAGTTATACTTAGTGGAGACGAAGGAGAGATAAGTCTACTTAATCTTTTCTAGCTGAAATGTGACACAGTACATTTGAAGCTTTAAAAGACTAATTTATTTCAGAAAATACATAACTAATATTTCAACGGAGTACATAAAAATGGTAGAAACAAAGGAATATGAGAAATAAGAGCTGGAGAGATAAGAGTAGGTCTGATGTTGAGTATGCAAGACAGTCATTGGAAATAATATTTCAGTGTCACAAGTAATTTCATACCGTAAGTAATAAAACAGTTTACATATTATGTACATAAAGAAAAAAATCAGAAACTGAATATTTTGACAAGTATCAAGATAACAATAATGTACTATTTGTGGTAGTTTTGGTAATTTCCCTAAATCTTTAAAAGCATGGTCAAAATAAGCTAAAAGGAGTAGTTACTAGTGCAATAATTTTTGATTATGTAATCATTGCTTATTGGCACAGTTCTAAAAATGATTATTTCAAACTGATTTAAAATTTAATGGGCCAAAAATAGCATAAACTGGCTTGAAGGAAAGAATAAAATTCGAGAAATTATATGGAACACATAATAAGACATAATAAATCTAAATAAGTTGAAACATATAGGTCAAGAAATATGAAAATGAAACAAAATGCAGGAGTCATGTATAGTCACTTGTTACATGTTGAAGATAGTAAGCAATTTAGGGAGAAAAAAGTTCAATAAGTTGTGTTGGACCAATTGTGTATTCAAATAAAAAAAAAAGGCGATTTGGCCAATATTTCACAGCATATTCAAAGGCAAATTCCAGATGGATCACAATCTAAATTTGAAAAGTAATACATTAGAAACACACAGAAGAAGACCTTCATGAATTTGAAACAGGCAAAGATGTTTTTAAGCAGAGCAGAAAAGCACTGACCATTAAAGAAGAAATTGGTAATGTGGACCAAATCAAAATTTAAAAATTCTGTTTAACATTCTGACAATATTAAGAGAGTGAAAAAGACAGGCCACAGAGTAGGAGAAGAAATTTACAGTGTATATGTACAACAAAGGACTCTTATCTAGACCGCATAAATAGACAATGCGCAAGATGCCTGGATGACTCAACTTGTTGAGTGGTGAACTCTTAATTTTGGCTCCAGTTATGATCTCGGAGTTCTGAGATTGCGCCCCAAATGGGGCTCACTAAAGCCTGCACTGGGGCTTGTGCTCAGGGGGGAGTAAGTTTGAGGATTATCTCTGTCCCTCTGACCCTCCTCCCACTCATGTGCATTCTCTCTAAAATAAGTAAATGAATCTTAAAAAAAAAAAACAATCAAAATATTGTCAAAAGATTTGAATACTATTTTATTAAAGAAATTGTCCAAATGGTTAATAAACATGGGAGAAGTTGCTCAATTTCATTATTCATCAAAGAAATTAAATTAAGGGGCGCCTGGGTGGCTCAGTTGGTTAAGCGACTGCCTTCAGCTCAGGTCATGATCCCGGAGACCCAGGATCGAGTCCCACATCGGGCTCCCTGCTGGGCTGGGGGGCCTGCTTCTCCCTCTCTCACTCCCACTGCTTGTGTTCCCTCTCTGGCTGTGTTTCTCTCTGTCAAATAAATAAAATCTTTAATGTCGGGGACAGTGCTTGATCCGCCCCTCCCGCCATGCCCAAGCCACCAGAAAACTTTGGTGGAGGTACCTGTGAATGTGAATGAAAGCCCAGAGGGGCTTTCCCTCCTAGAATCCGAAAAGCCACTTACCCTGTGGGTCAGGGCAATATGACCTTGGTGTGCTTATTCAATACATAGTTCCATTTAATCGTCCTCCCAGTAATCATATCTGTATTTCTTGATCCCTCTGCCTCAATGGTCTCAACTTCTGTGAGTTTAAGCAATCACTCTGTACCCTGCAGTAACAATACTAATCCTGTCTCTAGGGTGGGTGCAAAAGCAGTTAAAGATTTAACTGCACCACCCAATTTCCTCACTTGGGAATAATAAAAGACTGGGACCCTTGACAGTCAAGAGAGAAAAAAGCCATGAGACAGCTGAGCGCCGACTGAGAGACAGAGAGATAAAGGCAGAGGGCCTGCGAGGAAGCAGCAAGAGAGCCTTAGAGGAGAGAGCAGGAGAGCTGGCAAACAGCAAGAGATGACAGACCTCCCGGCTCGGGTGTGGTTTTGGCCGCCGACACTCATCATCCTGCTCCACCCCACCTTTTTCCCCTGGCTGGACCAGGGGAGAAACCCCAAACCTCATAGTCCAGGAAGGAGCTACACTTTAAAAAAAAAAAAGAAATTAAAATAAAACCATTAATGAAATATACTACACATTGATTAAAATGAAAAAAGATTAAAAATATCAAATGATGGCTGAAATGTGATACAACTGGAATTCTTATACATTATACTTGGCGGTATAGACTACAGAACTATAAATTAATTCTTTCAGTTAGTAAAACTATCTAGCCATACCTAGGGATGTAGGTATACACATAATCCTGTGACTCAGCAATTCCATCCTTAGCTACACATATGCATATATAGTCACCACAAGACAGGCAGAAGAATATTCATAGCAGCTTTGTTGATTACACTTAAAAGCAGGAAAGAATTCAAATTCCCATCAACAGAAGAATAAGCAAGCAACCAACAATGCATTTATATATGAGATATCATAGAGATGAAAAAGAAAAAATTAGAAAAAGAAAAGAATTACTGCCACAGATAACATACAGACATAATTGTAAGCAAAGAAAGCCAGATATTATAAAGTACACACCCTAGGATTACTTTTTTTTTTTTTTTAATTTATTTGACAGACAGAAACACAGCCGGAGAGGGAACACAAGCAGCGGGAGTGAGAGAGGGAGAAGCAGGCTTCCTGCTGAGCAGGCAACCCCATGTGGGGCTTGATCCCGGGACTCGAGGATCATGACCTGAGCCGAAGGCAGAGGCTTAACCTCTGAGCCACTCAGGCACCCCTACTTTTTTTTAAGTATTAAAAAAAATGGAAGGAACAGTTATGATCTCTATAACAAAAGTCGGAATATTGACTAAAGTTTGGATGTTTATTTCTTAAGGATGGACATGACTGAGGCTTCTGAGTTCTTCACTCTGTAAACATTTATTGAGCTATACACTTAATATTTATGCATGTTAGTGTATATGCACAAAAACTAATTAAAATATTTACAGAAAAACTGCTTACTATTACTTGAAAACTATATCCAAACCATTTGTGAATGATTATTAAGATAATGTGCAAAGAGCCAGAAATATTTTTAAACATAATTTTATTTATATTCCACATTAAAAACAAAACAAAACTGAGGAGGATAGAAGTAATTATAAATTAGAGGATGTGGATTTATTTGAGTCAGAACTCCTCTGCTTATGCATGCTAAAATATAGCAGGTCACAACAATCAGCATCAATTTTATCTGTAAAATGTAAAGTAAAACACATGCCTCCATCAAAATTTTGTGGATGGTAGTATCTGAAGGTACTTACAAAGTGTTATAAGTTTAAAAGTGTTGAACTTTTAAAACAAATGCAATTTGAGATTGGTATTTCATGTTATTGAAACACTATCATATCATGATTTGGAATGCTTAAAAGAATAAGATGAATGTTAGGTATTCTGGAAAGGAGATTTAGGAGGTAAAATACGGAAGGTACAATTGACCAGTCTTTTGAGATATTTTAATGCAGTTTATGCAATTGAGAATAGAGTGTTTTCACTTGGAAGATCGTTTCATAGTTCTGCTAAACTCATTTTTGTCTGAAATAGATGTCATTGTACATAATTCTGTTCCCTGCCTTCTGATTCCTATACCTACCCCAAAGAATTGCTGTCTGCCCCGATGCCCACCTTCTAACGTCATTGTCTTCCTTACAGCTCCCCTCACTCTCTTCCACTCTGCATAGTAACAAAATCTTTTTTTAAAACTCCCAATCTTTCTCAAATCATTCGCTTTCTTTTTCTGTCTTATCACTACCTAATTCAGGCTGCCTTCATCGCTCATTTATTTTTATACAATAAACACTTGACTGACATTTCAACATCTGTGAGAATCTCTACACTGTGGCCAAAGTCAAATGGCAAAACACAGTTCTTCTCACTGACATATAAAATTCCTCCACTGGATGAGAAATTCCCTTAAAATGAACACATATTCTTGGACATATCATAATTATTTTTCATTACCAGACTTATGTTTACTACCTACTTTCATATCTGATTCTTAAAATCTTGATAGTCTACCCTTAGCCAATCATCAAGATTTTTTCCTCAGGCCCACTAACTTATGTGGATTCTTTGAAAAAAAAAAAAAAAGATATTTCAATTTGTTACGTTTCCTTTGTCTGGACACTTTGCTACTGCCTTCCTCCTCTCTTGCATTCTTTTACAAACTGTGATGCATTCTCAGATTAGACATCAAAACCAGGAAGCCTTCTCCAGGCAAAATTGGATGTGGATACTCTGTTATGTGCTTTCTTAGTGACTTAGACTCCCATCAAACTGTCTTGCAATTGCCTGTTTTCTGGTGGGGTCCCTGACTAGCAAACAACCCCTTCAAGATCCAGGCTCAAATTCCACTTGAATCTCCCATATCTGAAAAAGTACCACATATTCACTAGACACTTGATGAAAATGTCTTAAATAAATGAATGACTATATAGGTAACATATTTGCTGTACAGTCTCCTTGACTGTACTCTTTAGTGCACAAAGAGGTATAGTGAAATTTCAGCAGGATGGAGATATAATGGGGAGGAAACTTGGAACTCATAGAGAAGGATGATACTGTGGGGAAAAAAGTCACAGGAGATGTTGGAGAGGGGATGTCTCTGAATGATTGATGGAAAATGATCTTCCCAGGTACTCTAAATAAAACAAGATCCTTCTCCTTTACTAAACTGTATAGAGTTGTTGTGAATGTTTGTTGAAAATAAGCTAAATAGAATTTAATTCTTAATTCTAAATAGAATTTAATTATTAAATAAATGAAAGGCTTCCAGGAATTGAAACCCAAGTGAAAACACTCAACATATCTGTAGTTACCACAAATGCATAAAAAATACAAGAATTTTGCTGCACATGAGTAAAAAATAAGCCAAAGAGTTACTGTATTAAGATTGAATATAAATTGTTATTAAAAATTTTAATTAGGGTTCCTGGATGGCTCAGTAGGTTAAAGCATCTGCCTTTGGCTCAGGTCATGATCCTGGAGTGTCAGAATTGAGCCCTGCATAGGACTCCCTACTCAGTGGGGAGTCTACTTCTCCCTCTGCTCCTCAACCCCTCATGCTCTCTTTCCGGCTCTCTATCAAATAACTAAAATCTTTCTAAAATTTAATGAAATTTGTTTTAAAATATTTCTAAAGTTCTGATGGTGCTGTAATTTAGCCTTTTATTTTTCATGTAATTATATGCTATATAGATGGGTGTATCATTTAATGTAACAAACTACTTTGGGGATGAACATATTATATCAGTCAGGATAGGTGATGTTGTATTGCAATAATAAATAATCCCAATATTGAAGTGACTTTCATATTGGAGGTTTATTTATTGCTTCATGCTTAATGTCCACTGTGGATCATCAGGGAATCCAGACTTATTCTATTTACTCAGGTATAGAGATGACAGATGCCCTCTTTGGATATGACCTTCTATGATTGTAATGACACAGAGAAATCATTCATTTGTTCTCAAAACCTTCTTTTGAAATAACTGTTGTCATTGTAACTCTTATTTCATTAACTAGAGAAAAATCGTGTATTCTACCCAACTTCAAAAGACAGGAGAAAGTGAGATCTTACTAAATGCCTGCATGGAGAAACAAATAGAATATTTCTGAATAGTTCTACTAATAGCTTTGATGGATCACAGAAGTAGGAGAGTGAAAAATCTTATTCTTGGCCCTCTAATCAATAAAATAGAACTAAGAAAATAGAGAAGGAAGGAAATTAAGTCTTTGAGAAGTGGAATAAAAGATCACTGTGAAACAACTAGTTATTGGCAGCAGTATAGCTAGGCTTTAGTTCCAAAATCTTCCTTTCATATTTTCAGTAGCATAACTTACTGCTTCCACTTTTCACGTACTTTTAAAAGGGGTCAGTGAATTCCGTATTCCTGTGGCAGTCTGTAATTTAGTTTGTATCCCTAGATACACTCTTCATCAACAAATTATCAGAAGAAAAGCATGGATTAAAGAGCACCTTGTATATCAAGCCACTTTGGTTTTATAGGTATATAATTATTATATTTAAAACTTTGTTACCTTTAGTGAGGAGATTTTTTAAAATCAATATTCAAGAAAAAAGCAGCTTTTATTGCTTCCCCCAGCCCCCAGAGACAGATTTGCTTAAACCATTTAGCTGGAATAGAATAACCTTAGGACATGTAAAGGTTTCTAACTAAAAGAGTGATTTATAGAAACAATCAAATAAATTATGCTTGACTCATATTTTGCATTATCAATGGAGTGGAATGTTAACACCATCCCACAACTGTTCCTATTAATCCCCAGTCTGTGATGTTGAGCAAATCATCTGCTTGAACAATGATTCAGGAACAACTACCCTCAGGATTCTATCTAACGTTATAATTTCAGGAGTAAGAGATAGGATTATGCAACCTGAAAAAAATAACACTTATACATTTAGAAAATAATGCCACATACTGGGAATATCCACACTTGCTATACCCCCTTTTATTCCAAAAAAGCTTGGAAGATATTTAACTGTGATACTTAATCAATCACAATTTGCTAATGATATCAAAGTGGCAGATTCAAGTGCACTTTAGATCATTTGAAAAGCCTTTTATTTTTCATGTATTCCTTTTGTCTGGTGTAGAATAACCTTTAAAACTCTGTCTCAACCCTCTCTTCAGTGCAAAGACAGAGACTAATCACAAATGGGAACTGATTGCTGTTCACCAAACTTGAAATAAAATGCAAGACTAAAGCTTTATATGCAGAGAAGATAGAGTCCTCTTATCTCATATTGAATATGATTGCTGCCTCTCTCCCCACCCTTTGACATTCATTACCATATTAAGGACATCTTTACAGAAAGGGGAAGGAACTGTAGATTTAAATTTGAGAGTCATATTAGTTCTACCAAATAGTTCTTTAATTTTTGTTTGTTTTACCTGATTTAACAGGTCTCCATATGTCTCTTCTTTCTCTAAATTTTCTTAGAAATTATGGCACTGGCATGATCTCCATCTGAAAATAATTTATTGTTTATGAAAATAAAAGAGCGATTTAATTACCCGTTTCTGAGTGTCTTGCTACTTTTCAGAAACACATATATACAGAACACTGCCCTTACTGTCCATATCAGAGATTGCACATACTTTCCTTCTGGGTTAGTCATGCCTACCAGAACTTTTTTTTGGCTTGTAGTGTATGTGTGTGTGTGTGTGTGTGTGTGTGTGTGTGTGTAGTCTAAACAAATACACATTATATTAACATAATCCATTATCATCCAGATTTTTAGCTTCTCTTGAAGACAGTCAAAAGATCCAATATCCGATCAGAAAAATTGCTTCCTTCTATAGGAGCTATCCCCTTTTATGTTGCTGTTTTCCTCTATCTAGCCACCTCTCTACCCATGAGTGTTTTCTTTCTAATTTTTATAAGCATTTTGCTTAGTTACCTATATTCTGTATAAATAACCTTACTGGTTCATCAGTGCTATGAGCTCTATTTTGTCCCCTTCCTCAAATTCATGTATCTCTAAGCTCCAGAACCTTATAATGTGAACATATTCAAAGATAGGACCCTTACAAATGTGATTACATCAAAATGAGGCCATGAGGATGGCTATAATACGATCTGATTGGTGTGTTTATGAGAAGAGGAAGTTTGGACACACAAAGAAACCATGGGCAGATATGCACAGGGAGACATGACCAAGTGAAGAGACACCAAATGGGCAGCGATCTGTAAGCCAAAGCAAGAGGCCTCAAAGGAAACCAACCTGCCAATACCTTATCTTGGACTTCCAGCTGCCAGAGCTATAGGAAAATAAACTTCTGTTGTTTAAGGCATCCGGGTTTTGTTACAGTAGCTCTAGCAAACCAATACAGTCAGTATCACAAACACACACACACACACACACACACACACACACACACACACACACACACACACACACACACTAGTTGAATAGCGTTTTACCAATTTGCAGAATCGGGATTTTGTTTTCCACCCAATTGGAATGGTGTGTGTTAACATTTAGAATATGATATTCTTACTAACATCCTTGAGGAAGCACCCTGAAAGGATAGGCTGTTAGCCTTTCAGAGACCCAACGGTAAAGAGAAAAGACAGATATGTCTTGTTTAATAGCAAAGTCAGGACGGAGAATTGAAAGGCTGACAAACATGAATCTCCAAGCCACAGTCACAATGAATGAAGGTACTAATTTGTTGTAGAGCTACATCTCATGGGGAACTGCATATTAATACTTCCGAACGGGTAACTCCTTATTAATGCACAAAATGAAGTTAATGATTCCCCTGAGGAATTCATCAGAGGAGAGGAGCTAATTGAAAAGCATCATAAAGGGAAATTGCAACTAACCAGTATTTAGATAATACAGGTGAGATAGGTCTGATTCCTCAGCCTCTTTCCCTTCTTCCCAACTCTAGTCAGCTAGGGGCCTACTGGGACTAATCCTATTGGCAACTTTTTTGACTTATCCAATGTATTCTAACACTCCGAATATCTAATATGAACATTCTCACCCACTTCATGTAACCTCTTCTTTATTCTCTTTCCCAAACCATTCCATACTTTAACTGGTTTTCCTGTTTCTCTTTTTGAAAAACCTTCTATTGCCGAAATAGCACACATAGCAAATCGACATCTTAAGAGAGCTGGCTATGTAATATGTGGAGACCTGTGACAAATAAAAATGGAGCCCTTGCTTAAGAATCAGGAAAAAAGGGGCACCTGGGTGGCTCAGTTGGTTAAGCAACTGCTTTCGGCTCAGGTCATGACCCTGGAGACCTGGGATCGAGTCCCACATCGGGCTCCCTGCTCAGCGGAAAGCCTGCTTCTCCCTCTCTCAGTCTCTCTGCTTGTGTTCCCTCTCTAGCTGTGTTTCACTCTGTCACACAAATAAATAAAATCTTTTTAAAAAATTTAAAAAAAAAAGAATCAGGAAAAAAGAGGTGTCTGGGTGGCTCAGAGGGTTAAGACTCTGCCTTTGGCTCAGGTCATGATCTCAGGGTCCTGAGATTGAGTCCCACATCCGGCACTCTGCTCCGCGGGGAACCTGCTTCCTCCTCTTTCTCTGTCTGCCTCTCTGCCTATTTGTGATCTCCCTCTGTCAAATAAATAAATAAATAAAATCTTTAAAAAAAAGGAATCAGAAAAAAAGTACAGTGACAAGTACTAAAATAAGGCATTTTCTTTTAAAAAATATTTTTACTATATACTTAACAATAGATACTTAAGTAACAACAAACTTGAAAAATGAAATTGCAAAAAGGTAAAATTTAATATAATTTTATATAATATAATAAATAATACTTTACTAATGTGACATCTTGATTGATTTTTGATGAAAATCTTGATAAGATTTTTGTAGCTTATTTTTCAGAAATTTTGTATATTTGGCCATCAACTCATTTTCAATCAACATAATTAAAGCAACTTTAGTCAATCTTGGCAAATGTAAGTTTGCAAATAATTTTTGATAATTTTTAATTTTGAGAAGGATCTTTCTGCAAATACAACTGTAAATAGAACTCCTCATAGTATTTTATACATTTTGGAAACATTGGGAAACATTTCTGAGAAATTATTTCAAAATATAAATTTCAGTATATCTAGGGCTGATAATTCCTGAGAAACAGTTTTTTCAGAGACAATTAACACAATATAAATCAGTTTCAGATGTCTGTTATAACTAATACTATAAATCTAATATAATTAATATTTTAAATGTAAATTGTATAATAGCATTTTAATGTTTTCACTGATGTTTCTTATAACTACTGTTATTGTACAAGGCACAAAAATGCCTTATGACTTTCATATAATTCAAAATTTCAAAATACCTGCTATGCATTTTATAGCTATATCTTCAATTATAAGAAAACAAATAATTTTAAAATTGCCTTATTTATTAATAATTGATTCATCCAAAGTTTCATGTGAAAATACTGTCCTTTTTTGTCAAGTGTGCCCATTCTAAATTTAATTTCTATTATATCTGTGGCTATGTGCTTTGAAATATGGCAGCAGATTATAAACTGAAGAAGTCTATTATCTCTCTTTCATCCTTTACTGCAATGTTTATGTGGACATTTTTATTTTCTGATAATGCACAGAGAACATTTAGTGCCTGATAGCTGACTGAGCCTACACGGGGCTTAGGCCACGTCTTTGCTATGTGTGAGAGGCTGCAGGCACAGACTTGCGGGCTTGGTGCTGCCCCATTCAAAGCCCTCCACTCTCAAGGAGCCATAGCACCTGTCACCATCTCTGCTGCTATGGCAACTCTTCCAACCCTTGCTTCTGCCAATCTGGAACTTGGTTCACACCTGATCACTGCCTTAGGGCCCTGGAAAGCCTAGACTGCCCCGTGTGTGTTTGTGGCCTGGGTTCCATGTCAAATGCATGGCACATTATCTTTCCCTCAGTCCTGATCCTCCTATTTCTTTTTTTATTTCATGGAATTGAGACATCATGCATTCGGTTGCCCAAGTATGTTGTTTACGCATTCTTTTGATTCTTTTCTCTTACACAACTTCTCTGCCAATGTCTAAGCTTTCTTATTTCCCATCTTACTGGAATTGTCAGCAGTATTTGACATGATTGAGTACACATATTTGATCACTTGTAGAAAATCACTACACTCTTATTTTCTTCTGCCACTCACTGATCAATCTCCTTCTGCTTGTGGTTTTCTTTTCTTCTCCTAATCTGCTAATGCTGACATTCTCCACAGCTAGGTCCTCAGCTCTCTTCTCTTCTCTATCTGCACCTACCCTGTTGGCTATTTCATGGCTTTAAATATTGTCTTAGTATTGATGACCATCGCATTATGTCTGTGGTCCAGACATCTTTCCGAAGTCCGGATGCATATATTCTTCTCTGCTTGGATGTTCAGTGCATGTCCCAAACTAAACTTCTAATCTCCCCTAAAGCCCGCTCCACGCTCACCTCTCATATTTCACTTAATTACAACACCGCTGTCCTTGCTGGCAGGTCAAAAAGGGTAGTGTCCACACACTTAATATCCAATCCCTCAAGAAATCCTATTAGCTTGAAGTTTAAAATAAATCCAGCTTCTGGCCACTTATCACTGTTTCCACCTCCACCTCAGACACAGCCACCACCACCTCTGGCCAGAATTTCTGCCATGGTTTTTTAAATGTTGCAGTTCATTCTTGTTCTCTTACAATCTAATCTCCCTGAACCAGTCAGTATTAAATATTTAAACATGGAAGTCTCATCATAACATCCCTGCTCAAAGCCCCTAAATGTCTCACTTTCTTGCTCAGGGTAAAGCTGATATACCTAAAATGCTCTACCAGGCCTTTAGTGGTCTGTGTTCTATTGCCACTTTAACTTCTCTGGTCCTCATGTTCCTCTGACATACTGGGTGGGCTTTTCCTGCCTTAGGGACTTCATGCTACCATTCCCCTTGACTTCTATACTGTTCCACAAATTTTCACATGACTCAACCTCTTCAAGTCTCCTCCAAGCCACCTGTCCTCTGGCTCATCAAGTTTTGCACTTATTCTAATCCACCATTCCACAGAGTCCCTTTCTGCATTTCCAGTATCTGTACGTAGGTATGGCCATGATCGACTCTCCTCCTTTAATTACCTGGAGAACTAGGGAGGTAGGAACTCCTATAAGTAGCCTCTTCAAGTTTAGAGACAGCAAATATTCCTTTTTCAGTGGTTTCTTCACGAATCTCTAGGAATTTATTTACAGTGTAAAGAGATATATATGTTGCATTCTCTAAGGATAGCTTGTTTTGCAGAACTGAAGACACAGAATCCAACAGAAGACATTGACTGCTCTTTTGCCCGCTGAAGTCCCTCTCGATAGCAGCAGTGCGGGGAACCTCCAGCTGCTATTTGACAACAGCTCTTATATTTAGGTCCTGCTGTGTAAATGATGAAATGCATGGCTATATTAAATCCTTTTGTCAATATTGCTTCACCTGTTCAGCAACTTTAAGCTTTTGGAGTTCCTCCTTCAAATCAGACCCCACAGGCAGGAAAATAGCTCCTGACAAAGGATTCTTTTTCTTATTCATTGCTGGTATTCACAATGGTTGTATAGATTGGTAATATCACACCTCGTTGTCAAAGTAGCACTTTTTCACTGACATCCTTATTATTTAAAGAACAAAAGTAATGTAATAGTGTATTTCCGGAATGTTTCAGTTGCAGTATTAGAAGCACTTAATTCATCTTCCCACAGGTGGCCAGCACTCTGTACCTATCCACATCCACAAACTGGAAAGTTACACCTATGGGATCTATGGGATGGAAACCTCAGCTTTTTTTTTTTCCCCCTCAAATTCCACCATAATTCAATATTCACTGGAGACTTTTGAGCATTCTAGTGGTCTCATCTGGTGGCAAGCAAGGCAGGTGAAACTTTTTATGGGAAGTGACCATCATGTCAAAGTGTCTGTCACATAATAAAAGCTCAATAATTACTTTAATTACTTTTTCTACTTCTCACCTAACATCTGTACTTAATCATATGGTTGTACTTCCTCATACTTTATTATAATTGCCTGCTAACTTACCAGAAACCTTCCACTAAACTATTAGTTTCTTGAGGGCAAGGAATATGATGAGTTCACATTCATTCTCCCAGAATCTGTATAGGAATGGATTGATTGAATGAAAGCCCATATAAATTAGTCATGGTGTTCTGTATTACTGGACAATTTTAAGCATTGGGTGGATAATAATTCAGGAAGTTATTATAAAAGGAATTAGATCAAATGACTCAATATCTACTCCTATTCCTTACATCTGTGAATGACAACAGTGCTACCTATCAAAATATATTTCATATTTTGAACACTGAAGTATTGCAAGAATGGAAATTATCAAAAATGACGTATTATTTTCAGGTTACTAGATGTATTATGGCAAAAAAAATAGATGAGTTATTTTAAGAATTTGTCAGCAGTGGTTGAAATAAAAATATTTTCCCTTAGCATTGCACTATCCAGAAATATTAATTTTCATATATTACTTTCTTCAAATATTTTAGTATATCAAACATTACTACTATGTAAAAAGAGAAATCAAGTATTATTGATTAATTTAGAAAATATAATTTTATAAAAACATATAGCTGTGAAATATCCATAGAAACTATTTATAAAAATAAAACTATACATAATTATCAATAATTACAAAATTTAAAAAGAGGAACATGGTCATAACTTCCGAGAGAGAAATTTATCAATTTCCTAGTTATCTTGCAAGAGATTTCTCAATTTTATCCTACTGCAGTTATAAAATTTAAATCCAAATTATAAGGTATGTCTTCTTACATATGACAAAGCTTTAGATTTTATGAGAAAATTTTTATGATACAGAACAAATTCATATCAACACGAGGGTGGAAACATTTTCCATTTGTGCAACATTTCCATTAATCATGTAGGGCAGTGTTCTCCAATTAGAATGCAGTTGGTGTGAAGGGTTCTAGGTTATCTGTGTACCATTCAGAAATTTTTGCAATGATAGAAGTCTTCTTTATGATCCAGCATAGTAGACAGTAACCACAAGAGACTACTTAACACTTGAAATGTGGCTGGTGTAACTGAGGAGCTGAGTTTTTCATTTAATTTAATTAAAATGTAATTCAAACTATATGGTGTTAGTGGTTACCATATTGGACAGAGCAAATCTAAAGAAATACCTCTTATGTTCTGAACCGGGCCAGAAGTTAATAGACGTTTCTAATCTATCTCTATATTACATGTGGAAATACATTAACTGGTATGTTTCCTCATATTTCGAACATGGTGCAAGAATAAAACTCTTTTCAAGATGCCGTTTTTATAAATCCGAATTTCCTCGAAAGAACCAGTGATAAAATTTAGATACATGAAAATTAGGCTGCTGGCATTATAACTCTTCATTAGGTTGGCATGTAGAGTGTGACATGATGTAACCCTACATCATAACATGTGTTCCTGTTTGTATTAGGTCATCAGTTTGAATTGTTCGCCTTAGAGAAACAGCTTTTTCATTTTTTTAAAAGATCTTACTTATTTATTTGACAGAGAGAAACATAGCTAGAGAGGGAACACAAGCAGGGAGAGTGGGAGAAGGAGAAGCAGGCTTCCTGCCAAGCAGGGAGCCTGATACGGGACTTGATCCCAGAACTCCAGCATCATGACCTGAGCTGAAGGCAGAGGCTTAACGACTGAGCCACCAAGGTGCCCCAAGAAACAGCTATTTAAAAATGCCGATAAAATAGTGACTAAAACACTCTCTTGGTATCCATTCCATTACTACATAGGTGCCACTTTCTGTAATTTCATAAGACACATAAATGATGAAAACAAAAATGTGTTGGGAAAGAATATGACATAAAATTGATTTTTAATAAAGCATAAGTTACAATCCTGGTACTGCTGGAAGTGGTGTTTTCCCAGGTGGGAAAAAAAATGTTTACTAGATATTTTAAAACATATTATTATTGAAATTGAACTAGATAATATTTAAGTTTTGGAAGTATATGCACATTATCTCACTAACCTCTTAAAGCAGGTGTCATTAAGTAAATACACTTTGGAAAGTTAACTTACAAATGTTACCAATAAAATGTGTTAATATTGACAAAATTGAATTGCAGTTATTTTACTATCTATCTTCTATAGTCTCTATCTATGATATCATTATAGTCTCTATCTATGATATCTGTCATTATTTTGGGTGTTCAAGTAAGTAGACCTAACCCTCAAATAAGCAAATACATGTGGGCACTTGATGTTCCAGTGGATGTTCTGTCATTAGAATAGATAACTTCTGTGATCCTAGGTTTTAAATTTATGTTTCAATTTCCCTGATAGCTAGTGACGCTGAACATTTTTTCATGTGTCTGTTGGCCGTTTGTATATCTTCTACGGAGAAGTGCCTCTTCATGTCTCTTGCCCATTTTTGGTGCCCATCAACAGATGAATGGATAAAGAAGATGTGGTACATTATTCAATGGAATACTATGCCTCCATCAGAAAGGATGAATATCCAACTTTTGTAGCAACATGGACTGGACTGGAAGAGATTATGCTGAGTGAAATAAGCCAAGAAGAGAAAGTCAAGTATCGCATGGTTTCACTTACTTGTGGTGCATGAGGGGTAAACTGGAGGACAGCGGGAGAAGGAAAGTAAATGGGAAGTAGGGTAATCTAGGGAGGGAAACGAAACAACA